>JAGDQP010053971.1:639-13435 GCA_022664845.1 Lepisma saccharinum
TCCATAGTAGTATACTAAATTATTGGTAGCAGGCAGCGAAAATTCAACCTGCTATAAAGTATGGTCTCATCCATGTTCTAAAGTGGTTAGAGGGTACCTATTATTTTCATTTCCTTAAAGTTGTATAGCCAGTTAAATTACGATCTGTGATCGACAAAGCCACCTGTATAAAGATCGGAGACAAATAACATTTACTTGTGATTGTAATCATACATTAACAGCAACCATTCTAATCTAGCAACTTACAAAATTCAGTACACCTAAGAGAAAATCGGATAAAATACTTACTAGCTACCAAGACACAAGAAAATTATTCAAAACAACAGTAGCTCAGTTGGTAGAGCGTTGACTTCGAATTCGGGAGGTCCTGGGTTCGATCCCAGCGGCCGACCATCCTGACTGAAGTTTCTCCAGGTTTCTTCTTCAGACACACCTGACAAATGCCGGGATGGTACTTGTCTTAGGTCCTGGCCTACTCCTCGCTTCCTTTTTCAAATATTTGTAATTCGGTAACAGTTTACACGAAGACATTGAGAATCGAACTAAAATATAATTCAATCCTTCTAGTTCATTTGGTAAATATATTATATTGTGTTAGTAAGTAGTTCTGAGTTATCTTTTTGATTTACAAGATTATTTTTTTCGAACCTACAGACCTGAAAAAAATTAGACCTGCCTAGTAAAGATATTTAATTTTCTGAAAACATGGCATATAGTAGCTACATTAATGTGCATAAATTCAAATAGAAAATATCCAAATTTAGTGCTCCTAGCACAAACACAGAATGAGAAAATGGCTTCGGAAAAAAAAAATTAGGTGACATTAGGTAAAATTGGGGTGACTCTAGGTGATATTATCATACCTGGAATATGAACACTAATAGAAGGGGAAAACAAACAAATCTTGTCAAAGTTGTTGACGAAAGTGAAGATCCCCAAGTAAAATTCGCATATATACATATAAAGTTAATTCTTAAGGCAAAGAAGTATGATTTAGTAGCACGATTCTCAAAATTCCATAGTATTATAGATGCTATATGGTTGTCATCAAAGTATTACCAGTGCCAACAATGGTAAAACGGGCATTACTTCTTTCCCCAGTGACGCTTGGCAATCAATGCATTATTTAATCGATAGTCTACAGAGTAAACTGTGCGACTGTATTGTGTATATAGTAAAATAGAGTATAGTGTTATACAATTCAGCTCCAAAAACAACAAAATTTACAGTATCGTGGCGTATACCGGCACTTATCCATGTTTATGAGTGTTGATGAACTAATCTCTTAAGCACAAATGAGGAGTCCAGAAATCAATCAAGTGACATTGACGTATAAAAAAGTTCGAAATGTGTGACACAAAACTGTCATAGGTAAAATTGGGGCAAAGAAACTTTGGGCCTCAACGTGTCCATGTAGGCCTACAGTACAAAATACAACAATTATATGTGACATATATTGGGTTACCAAGATTATCTCAAATTTTAAAAAAGAAGTTGAAGAAAAAAAGTAATTTCGTCAATGCCACTTGTATCCCTTGGCTTATGCAGTCGGCAAATAAACACAACAACAAACACACTGGATGAATGATTATTTGTGCAGTTATAAGTTGAGCAACTCAAATTTTCAGTTTTTCCAGACAAAATTGTCAGGAGCATCAATTAACGGGAATCACAATTAACGGGAAATGCGGTTTTTTTTTCAGGCGTGTTAAATCATCTTACAAAATATTAGCACTGGGTTGATTATGGATAAGTACGTGAAGATTCATGATAACGGCTCTGGAGGTCTAACTGGAAGAAAAAATAAATCTAGATCAGTTCTTTGTAACAGTGGGGACATAATTCAAATTATTTCTTCCTTAATGATGTTTATTTATGTTTGAATGTGTCCGACAGTAACACCCATTACGATGAAATCCCTGATTTATGAAAATTCACAAATATCCAAATTACCGTTATGAGCCGCTAAAATTAAAACAATACGCACTGAGTCCAGCAGAATTTTGCATTTTCTTCAATATTATACCAATCTCTATCAGGCACTTCGCGAATGTACCTTGTTAGATATCAAAGAACATTTAAAATACTTTTTCATACTTTCTTCCACGGTCTGCAGCTTAATGATTTCTTCATTTTCAATATTAGAGAATCCGTGACACATGAACCTTTGCCCTGATATATATTACGGACACTCATGCCTGAGATATTATATTTTAAATTTAATTTAAAGCCTGAATTGGCAGCTGTGGCCTAAGCTTGTCACATTTCGGGGAATGACGTCCCTCGGTGATCACCCTTCCGAGAGCAAGGTGCGAAGTTAGCAGACAGACCCTATATTCGAGATACCATCCAACGCGAATCCACCAGAAATTTAAATCAGGATGACCTATGTACGAAACTCATGCATGCATCGAAACTCGAATTCATGCATCACACCACCACCCTTCAGTGTTTATCTGAACATACTTATCGTTAATGTGTTACACAGGAGGGCAAAGAACTTGATTAGCGTATGTACGGTAAATTGGAGGAATTACAGGTCCTATATTTTATAAAATTCAAGAATCGATACTGACTTCTATGTATTTATTTCTACACCGCTCGGTATAATATTACTGTTTTGGTTGTTGTAACCCTAGAAACAGGTTATTATTAATCATTATCACCTTTACGTTAGCCTCCAATTTATTTGTAGCTTTTCCATCGGCATTACTTTACAGGTGGTCAGTTGGATAAGTACGGTATTCTACATGAGTCGGACGGCTCTTCATCCTTTGAGTTTCATTGCCAATATTCTTTCATTGGTGTATCCCACTTTCACAACCTCCCGTTTCAAAAGCTATCCAAAGACAATTCCTATTCCAAGTCTATAGTTTCCGCTTTTCTCTGGAATTCGAAATTGTATTTTGATTACTATTATCAACCCTCTTCGTTCTCTCTCTCTCCCTCCCAAAACAGGATGCACGTTCTGCTTCAATCTAGATAGTCTTACAGAAAACAAAGAACCTGTAATACAGAAAACAATGATTCCCCACGAACCTTCTAAGTTACGACCATGTTACGATCAACAAACAATACTTTTCCCTTAATACTAGTGTTCTTTGCAATAATACCTTTTATTATTTTTCTTTTTAAAGAACAAAATACTCTCATATGTATTTTTTAGAAAGCGAAAGATTTTCATCTACATTTGAATACGAAATGGCAAAGCACAGAAAGGCTGAACGAAAATGCGTTTGTTGACACGCAGTTTTTCAGTAAACTTTACAAAAAGTAGAGATCTTGACCTTGGAAGGGAGAAAAAATATCTTGGGGAATTTCTATGCAACACCATGTAACATCAGTGAACTACATCTATAAGGTACTAAATTGTTCGTTCCTCACCCAAATTCTTGCAACAGAATAAAACGCAGGTAATCTGCAATGATTCCATTGATCAACAGTATATCAGATCAGCTTGTACATTTAATTAATTTCAAACAACTTCGTAGTATATATTATGTGTTATTGGATGGATGTTGTTACAGAGCGAGAACATAATAACGTTTATATATATATATATATATATATATATATATAAATCACGGCCATATTCAATCCACTAGTGGATAAGGCCTCTCCCCGAAGGGAGAAGTTGGTCTACTGCTCCCACACTGACCAGACGGGTTGGGAGAGGATAGCCGAACATCTCACTCTGATCGCCACAGTCTTTTATTCACAGCAGCTCCCCAATTGTCCTCACGATGCTGGATCAACACCGAAATTTCTGAGCCCCCACCGGAAATCGAACCCGGGACCGCTCGCACTGAAGTCGAGCGCGCTACCGACTAGGCTACAGGAGCTCATATATCACTGTTTTATGGTTCGTAATCAAAGGGCAGGGACTCAAGCCCATGGATAACTGTAAGTTGTAGGTTCCGTCCTTAGGACGTCACCATAACCCGACAGAAGACAATGACAAACCACTATTATTTCACCTTGCTCATGGACTTCTGGGTTATAGACCAGTTTCTGGTTAGAACATCAATCATCATTATTATTATTATCATCATCATCATCAAAAACGTTTTTAGTTTGGAACACCAAATCTGAAAGATGAAAACGAGAGAAACAGGAAAGGCAAAGACCGTATCATCATGAAAAATATATTAATTACCACGCAAGACCAAGAACTATGCACGACATGTCTATAAAAATTCCCTGTGCGCATAAAATCATGCGTTATCATCAGTGTTTACACGCATAATATTTTAGCATTCTCTTTTGTACCCCATAAACGAACATTTATCTCATGGATATGTAGCACTAGCAACAAATCATATTGCTGCACACAAAGAGTAGAATAAAAGTGAGTAGAAAAACACTCACTGCTCAAGGTCTATGTTTCATCTTTCTTTTTCTCCTCCATGCGCAACCAACGGTGATCCTTCTAGCATCTCTTAACTTTCTCCACTCCGTTCTTCTTTTGTTATGCAAAGTGAATTTAAAGTGAAAACCAACATTCCACCGCAACAGAACTATGAAAACACCCACAACGTTTGTCATGATGCTTCCTGCATAGAAATCAGAGTACTGTTAGAGAGAGTCAAGATTTTTATCGCCCATGAAAAATTTCAGAGTTCCATCACTTAGTAACATACAATCAATCCACTTCTAAAATTTGGAAATCTGGTGAACAATATTTTAACATGTTTGAATATTGTAGTGGGTAATATAACTCTCACTGTGATGTTAACCCTCATAGTTCATCAGTCACACCAAGCAAATGCTGATATATTACTTAATTACAAGACAGTTACATTCCTTCGTGTGACTGAAGCTCACCTCGTACAGCGTTGGCTTCTTTTTCTGGAGGTCCTTGGTTCGATACCAGTAGCCGACCATCCTCAACTTTTCCAAAGTCATTACTCATAAAAGCAGGCAAATGCCAGGATGGTATCTTCAAATTAGACCTTGGCTCACTTTTTCCTCACATCGTTACCTAGTTCCTACCTTACTCCGTCCTTGGCCACAGATGCCTAAAGACCATACATCACATTCATTTAAGAAGATGTGCTTAAATTAATCGAAATATTAGGCCTATATAAATCTTGTGCCAATAATGATTCAATAAATGGCATCATGTTTCATTGCAATTTGCATGGCTCTCTTTCTTCTTCTTCTTATTATTATTATTAAAGAATATCGTCTCTTCAGATTACCTGATCTCGATCTCAAGGTCTTGCTTCAAAGTTTTGTAAAATATTTTGCTTCCTTTCAATCAATTTCAGCTCTCTCAAGAAGTGATATGAGTCTTGTGAATGGCCAAACTGAGTTTGGAACTAACAAGGGAGGTTGGTAAACTGTTCAGTCGATATCGAGATGATGAATATGCCAAGTGATAGGACATAGCATGCTTACTTTAACAGCTAAAATATTAGCTGCCACAACTTTGTGTTAGCCTCGTAATAAATATGCAAAATACTCTACAGGGTGGTGCCATAAGTCTTGTTAGGACAGTCGAATAAAATAAAAAAATACGAAACAGACAGGAATGAAATGTCCCTGTACATGTTATAGGCGAAGGGGAAAATGGCACGGACCATACCGCGGTTCCAGCGGTCATCTTGAAATCCGCCATCTTGGATACAACTTGAAAATTTCAAATATGAAGGGATGTGTGTGACATATCAACTAGCACTAAAATTTCCTCAGGAATTCATAACTGTGGTTGGTTATTGTCAATCTCTAACGGTTTGTGAGATTTTTTTATTTTTTTTTTTTTTTTTTTCGTTATTGTTCGTTTCAGGTTCACTAATCGAGGATTGTCCTCTCAAAAGCTAAACGCATAGAGATTGTTCCGATGTCGGGTAAACGAAGTGTGCGCCATCGCAGATGATTTCAACCATCGCCATCCTGAAAGGAATAATCTCTCACCCAACAAAGGTGATACCTCCTATCCAAATTAATCATGGATAAAGGGACTGTTGAGACAGGCATCAGACGGGCAGACCTAAAACGGCTATGACAGAATCAACAACAGCAGCAGTGTTGGCGTCCTTTAACAAAAGCCCAGACAATCACACGCCATAATGTCCATGGAAAATGGCGTGAGTCGAACGTCTATAAGAACAATGGGAAAACAAACAAGTGGCACTCGCACAAATTGCAAAGATTGCAGCATCTGGCTGAAGACGACCCTGATCGTCGGTTATAATTTGCAGAGTGGCCCAATCAACCAGTTTAAGAAACACCAGGGTTCTCATTCGCACACAAGATACGTTTTGTAGACGAAGCCAATGTTTACGTGAACGGCGAAGTTTAAGGTCTGATGCCAATCAACATTCGATTTATCCCATCAGGATGGTAGGTTCACAGAAGATAATAATAATATGGGATGGAATGGGGTTGGTGATTGTGGTTCACAGCTGTTCTCCATATTGATGAATGTGTTTACTGTAATGTTATACGGTGTGAATGGCACGTAATCATTTCTTTCGGAACAACCCACCGAGTTCAAAACCTACCCTAATTTCGTTCATAAATGCAACACGGTTACAGTTATCGTAAATTGAACTGCACCATTCAATTTCTCCTTGCAAGAGGATGTAATTTGGTATATAGCATGGCCATGTTGCTAATTGAAATTTTCAAGTTGAGTCCAAGATGGCCGCCGGAAACATGGTATGGTCCGCAACATATTTCCCCTCGCCTATAACCTGTTCAGGGACATTTCACTCATGTCTGTCTCGTATTTTTTTTACTTTATTCGACTGTCTTAACAAGACTTAGGCCCCATCCTGTTGTATTTTGCATATTTATTACGAAGCTAACACAAAGTTGTGGCAGCTAATATTTTACCTATTAAAGTAAGCATGCTATGTCCTATCATTTGGCATACACATCATCTCGATTTCGACTGAACAATTCACGAACCTTCCTTATAAGTGATTAAGGCAAGACGAGGTGTTCTTTAATAAACTTCCGCATAACACGATATAATACTATAGTCAGATCCAGTGGTCGAAGTGAGGCGGTATGCACCGGTATGGCATACCGGCTCTGGTTTTTGAGAGCTAAACGCATACCGTTACTGAAACATGCTATACGTGTTCTTATATCTATTTCAAATTTTTCTAGGCAAATATTAGGAAAAAATACCGTCTCTGTTTGTTTCCCCACTTCGAACACTGGTCAGCACAAAGCTGTGGAATGTACTATTTTAAATATGGGATTCTAGGCTGAAGTCACCGGCACTTTAGAAAGTCACCGGCACCAAGCAAATGCTAGAAAGATGCCTCGAATAAAGCCAAGCCACTACCAGATCTCTTTCAAATTCTTCCCTACGTTGTTGTTATTGATGTGTTAACTGAATTTCATAATGACCTTTAGACACTTTTGGATCAGCCCAGGATCGGGATATGTGCAGAAGTCGGACAGGGTCTAGTTTGAAGGTACCATCCCGACCATAGCCTGGTGTGACTGAGGAAATTTTTTAACAAATGTCAAGATGGTCGGCTGCCGAGATCAATCTCATTCCAAATACAAAGTCAACGTTCTACGAATTGAGCTACGTTCGGTTTATTATTGTGCTGTCTCCTATAAAATTGTCTCTGAGCTGTATTTGGAGTTCGTTAAATAAATAATACATTTATTTGATAGTTTTCGAACACATCGTTGCTGAAATGTAATATCTACAACAAGTAAGGGAACACACTAAATTCGGAAGAGCGAATATTTCATAATATTCGAGCGGAATTTTTAATCAAAAAGAGTGGTTTTCCAACTAGACGCTCTTGCTTTGGATAGAAAATTTAATCTTTCTAGATAAAATTCAGATGCTTTATGGATATAATTTATTCTTCAAATCTGAAA
The DNA here is from genome assembly GCA_022664845.1 of Lepisma saccharinum. Taxonomy (NCBI): domain Eukaryota; kingdom Metazoa; phylum Arthropoda; class Insecta; order Zygentoma; family Lepismatidae; genus Lepisma; species Lepisma saccharinum. Next base: position 8,494 of record JAGDQP010053971.1, read on the forward strand.
TTATTTTTCATTTTTAGAGTGGTTCACAATGAGCTTTTTAGTATATTCACAATGCATCATGGCTACTAGTCCAGTTTCTTCTTCGTCATTTGTAACCGCAAAGACGAAACCATAGTGTGAAATTTATCACGTTTAGTTAAAAAATTACAACAGAAAACCCGAAACTTTTCTGTGGCAAAAACATACCAGAAGACGTCAGGAGTAAGATATGTACAAAAAAAACAGTCTTTAAAGGTTGTTCTTAAGTACCTGACAAAACGAAAGAAACTATTTTGAATGGGTACTGGCCTGAACCAAAGATGCCAAAAGCTCTTAAATAAAATTCAAATTCTATAGTTGACCGACTGATTGAGGGGATAAGGCGTTCTATAGCTTGCTGAAAGGTAGTCGGTTCAAATCCCACAGAGTTTTTTAAACTTTCTTCATTCATAAGGTACATAAACTTCTCTTTATGAACAAATGCTCCCCTTTGCAGCTTTTTACATTTTTAACATTTTATTGCGTCTTTTCATATTAATAAGATGAACATTTGATCTGAATAGACGGAAATTCAACTAAAAAGAGGCTTATGTCTACGTACTCATCGAAAAGAACTACCACAAATTCCATCTTTTTTCGAGCGGTAATTTCTCATCTTTTCTCAGATGAAAATCTGCTCTCGAAAGAAAAAATATTCCGCTCAAATCGAGCGGAATTACGCACTTTGAATTTGGTTTGAAGTGAAACGTAATGTCTTTCTGAAGGTGTTTTGAACGCTTCTGACGCACTTACTAAAGGATTATCTTTTTAACACATTTTAAACACTTCCCATACGCATTCTGTTCTGATAAACTTTGGCTAACTCATTTTATAACCCTGAACTTTTTCAATACAAAGTTGGAAGAGTTATGAATATGTTGTGCTGTTCCCACCCCTCAATAGGCAATCATCGGGATGACACTGATTTTATTCCCTGTCCTGCCAACTTCTTCGCGAGGCTATGAAAAGTCACTTTACTTTGGGCGAGAAAAATAAAAAGGTGATCGAAAGTCAAAAATATACAAGACATCAAAAAGTTTGATAAATTAGAAGTAGAGTAAGTGGGGGTGAAATGCCCAGTGGGGTAAAATGCCCACACCCTAAAACACGGAAGGGAATATGAGGTGGCAACAACGATACGATTGAGTGAAGGCGCAATTATCTGGAAGACGAAGGTGACACCAAAAAAGATTGTGTGAAGAAAGTGAAGACATGCAGGCTAATTTAAATGTGCTAAGTACATAATTTTTACTTGTAATGTTTTTTGAACGTTTCAAATTTAGGAAGACAGAATGATTACACTGCTGTATTAGCGAATCCAATGAATGTGTTGCACAAAGTAGGGTTGTGTTGTTTTGATGCAATAGCGGGTAGACGCCATGCAATGCAGTGTTGGAAGTTGAATGAACTGAAACTATCGTGTTTGACATCGGGGTGATTACTGATTAGCCCACTAGGCGTCGGAGTTAATGGCCCGTGGGCGTTTTACCCCACATATTCCCATTCTTGCAAACACGGTACTACGCTTTAAAGCTGTGTCATTGTCCTTGTCTTAGAAGAGAAAGAACATGTAAATTCAGTTCATTTCCTGCAGTGAGTGTAATATTTATATTTTTTTTTTCATTTTTTTTTCAGTAAGTCTAATATTTCCATAAGACTGTTTAATGTCATAAGTATTGTGTTGTGCAAAACAAACTTACATCTCACCATTAGAATTAAAATAAACAAGCTTTTCCATTTCGTATTTTCAGTGTTGTCACGAGACGAGACAGAGAAAATTGCTACAGAAAACGAGACGAGACAGAGCGCTTGTAATGCAAAGTATACAACATTTTCGAGACGAGACACTCTCTGGACAAGATATTATCAAGACGAGAAAGCCTAAATCTCGTCTCGTCGGCAACAATAGTATTTTTCTATTCTGTATTTTCCAAGCCTGTCAGTGGTAAGAAAGTTGTAGGAACTTCATGCTTTATAGATTAGCTTTTGTGACTTGTACCGTAATATGATGTCCTGTAGTGTGACTAGCTTCTATCGTAACATCATTTCCATTGCTATGGTCTTCCAACTTGTTTAGTATAGCTTTGGTGTGCATGAACATATTACCCCACGACGGTGGGCGCTTTACCCCGATGGTGGGGTACTATGCCCATATCGCTCTTACTTTACAAATATAAGTGTATCTCCTACAGTATATAATACTATCTATATAGAATATAGCGTCCAGGCAGAAATTTTGAAAGATGTACCTCGCATTTGGCTTGCTTCCTTTTCCTGTAGATTTTCATTCATAGTCATTAATGAGAAAAAATATAAAAAAAGTGGGCATTTCACCCCCCGACGACTCTATGCAAAAAGATGGATCTAAATATACAAGAATTGGAGGTTCTTTTCCCAGTACCAGAATTTAGCAAGTGAAGCTACTATGAACAGTACTAAAACCGAACCTGTTTATGAGGGTCCTCTTTTCGCATCAGCTTCGGGAAAATTCTTTCATCCGCTACCTTCAAAATGTCAAAACGGAAGCAAAACGGTTACATTCAGTTACATTAGACTGACATGTTGTAAAATTGTGAAGTAACCTCGTAATGCATGTGCGTGTGAAAGTAGAAGAAAAAAACGCAACATAATGGCATGCATGAGAGTATCGTAAGAATTGCGTTCAAGTTAAGAACCTACCGAAACAAAACACGATGCGCAATCATCATGTCACGTCTATCTATAAAACTGGCTTTTTTTTTTTTCAAGTAAATAAAAAAGGGCAGCAACGGAACGTGTAACGTTAATTTACCGAGCGGCAAATGCGTTACTTTTATGTTTTACGTCTAAATCTACTAATGGAGTGGCTTAGCGAAAAAAATCGTGACAGACTGGATTAAAGCGACAGATTTAGCATAGTTCTTCTATATCCTCAGTACAATCAATCTGTAGGAAGTTGCCCGATTTTCGGATCCGCCATCTTTATCTTCTTCAAGGATTTTCAACGTTTCTTAAAATTCGTTGATTATCTCCCTCAATGGTTGAGTTTACAGCAAAAGGTGTTCAAATATCTTATTTACCATTAAATGCTCTACAATTTGGGCCAAATACCACTTTCATAGTTTTCGAGATACAAGCTTTCAAAATTTTTAATTTTTTTTTTTTTTTTTTTTTTTAATTTTCGACTTTTCTTAAAAATCGCTGATTATCTCCCCCATGGTAGAGTTTACAGCAAAAAGTTTTATTTCAAATTAATTTTTCTACAATTTGTGTACAATACCGTTTTTGTATCTTTAATATTTTACGTGATATAAGATTTTAAAGGTTAGACTTTTTATATAATATGATATTATTGTCATTTTTTGTCGATGTGTACTAAATAGCTTCTCAGTGTTTTTGTGTATGGTAACAACTATTTACTTCAGGAACTATGGAAAATCTGCCGCATGCATCAATCCGAAACGCACGCACGCGCTGCTTCTGACGAGATCAACAGATCAACTGAGACAGAGACCCCGATAGGTGATCATGAGATATCACACCCCATACTCCTCCCACCGCGATTCCATTGGCTGTGGGTCCCTTCAGGTTGCGTCCGGAACGGACGGCGTGAAGCTCGCTTTATTAATTTGTGACAATAAATGACAGTACAAAATTATTGACACAGGTACACAAATAGTGAGCAATAAGTATCAGGTAGTTTACATGGCAAATTCGTCGATTCATAGAATACACTACAGCAATGTTGTCGGACATAATAAGCACTTGTTTAGGATACATGGAAATGGCCGCCACAGCTGCGGCAAGAAACGAGACACAAAGTTCGGTACCATATTCCAACACAACTGCGATGGACATAGGAGTGTCATCCACAAATACAGTAGTAGGACAAAGTCAGGTTGAAACAAATCACAAGACACAGGTAAAGTTTTCTTAAGTTGAAATATTGTCCACTGAGGAAATATATTTTCGGTGAGATCAGACATTAGCGGAAAGCTCAACGATATAAGCGGATCGACCCAACTGATGTAGTCAGCGATGACTGTTCTATGACGGGAAGAGGCTACCGAAAATAGCGTTGGGGCCAAGAGCAAAATATGAAGATACTTAGGCAAAATAAACACTGATATAGTTATTTTTGACACTAACTCCTAGATAAACGAGTTCCTTGGTAGGCACTAATACACTTTTCTTAATATTAACTGCAAGTGTAGAGTTGCATAGCATGGACACTGCGTGATTCACATTTATACTGAGCCGTAATGGAGTATGTCATCATAATACATAAGATATGTGCACACATCATGAGGAGGAAGTTTAATTCTTTTCGCATGGTAGTTTGCATTAATAATGTCGATAATGTCCATCCCATTGGTAACTTATTAAAACGAAAGTATCTCTTGTTACATTTAATACCGAAGAATTGACAAGTATAAGCGGCCAAGCTAATGTGGTAGAAACAGTCTCTGAGGTCAATTTTGGCAAAAACAGTTTCTGTTGACACTTGGTTCTTTGAGTCAGTGACACGGGTAAGTGAACGGGAGAGGAAGAATAACAGGAGGTCCAGTCATGGCAGTTATCCGTCTGGTTTCTCGACCACAAAGACATGAAATTAGTTCACTATTAAGTGGTGAGGAACTTCTACGATATCTGCTAACAACATATCCAAGAATTGCTAAGAGCGCACGAAGTGTGCCACGCATGGCAAAGGGGCAGTTTTTCGGTGGGGTATAATATAAAGGCGATACGGTGACCAATTCCCCACGGGGCGAAAAAGGCTTCAATATCTCAGGATTGCGACTTCGGCAAACTGTAGGACTGAGGAACGGAAGCGTCCCAATCTTCAGAAGAGAACCTGTCCGAAGCAGAATCTCCGGCCGGCCGTGGTTCATCTTCCTCAACGGAAGGAGCGTCTTCTGGATGGTCCACATCAGGTGCAGGTTGG
>JAGDQP010053972.1:0-13435 GCA_022664845.1 Lepisma saccharinum
CTAGAATTTTGACATTAGCACTCAAGAATTTTAGTGATTTGTACTCAAGAATGAAGCTAATGTCTACTCAAGATCCAGGGTCTCTACTTATTTTTTTATTTTCTATTAGTATACTAATTAAGCATTTGACTGAAAATGGGCCAATTCTTAAATGCCATTATAGTATATGAGGATGTAAAATTTCCAACTTTCTATATTTTCCCGAAAAATTCAAGGTCTGCAAACAAATAAACTCTTTTATCGTTTCTCTTCTTCATTAATCAGTCAAACCAGACTAAACTTCAACTTAGGCTCTGGTCGACTTGATTCCCACGTAATTTTCGTATCTTATCACGGCCTGAGCCAAAGTTGTCTAAAAGTCAATGATAAAATTGATGCAAATAACATAAAAATAAAGATGTGAAATGAAGAAGTGCATTAGATAAAGATAAAGATAAGATAAAGATAAAATGAATTTTATGGGCGGTAACAGCACTATGGCTTACGCCAGTCCCGATACGGGGGAAACCCCTTATCTTTGTCACGTCTAAACTTAGCTGTTATTTGGATAAAATACGAAAACTGAAACAGTAAAATCATATAAAAGCTGAAGATGTAAAAGGTCTTCAGAAATATAAAACACTGGTGTAAATAGCCAAAAGAACGAGAAAGAAAACTAAAGATGTATAGAGTCTTTAGCACAACAATTTAAAAAGCGTGCAGGTTGTAATTTTTCCCTGATGCCTGAGGATTTCATCCTCGGTTGTTGATCCTGAATATTATCCCAAGCAGGTATAAAGACTCTATATTTCTACCCAAATAGGTAGTAAGTAATCACTTACCAGTAGCCACTAGTTTTAGGACGCCCCCCCCGGGTCATTCCATACCAAATCAACCAATAGAAAATAGTTTTAAAACTTGTGTTTTACAAAATGTGTGATATTTGGTAACTGTTAATTCATTAATATAATAAAAAAATACAAAACTACATGTTTTTGTCACTTTCGGTTTTTGAGGAATAAATTGTTAAAAATAAAAAAATCGACTAATTTTTTACGCGTTTTGAAACCTTTAAGAGCCCGAAACTCAAAAACTATTAAATTGTCCTAGTCAACGCAAACTTCCACCATTTGTTTCAGAATTTCAAGAGCTGTAATTATTACTATAGTAATAATATTACTAGATAATAATAGAGCTGATATATTACTTGATTTTATTAGACCAATCTTTATATATTTTTTAAAATTAAAACATAACTTTTTTTGAAAAACTCGAAATATAATTTTTTATTTTTCTTGAGAGATAATATGTTAAATGTGCTTCTGATTAGAAAGTATGTGCAAAATTTCATGATGGTATTTCAATGGGATCATGTTGGAAAGAAATCTAACATAAGTACATAGCCATTTTTTTATAACGTGTATAATTAGCTTAAAAGGCAGTACGCAAAATGGCTATGTAAATTTAATTGGTTAAAATGTGATATACAGTATCTTAATTTCAGTTCTAGTGTAGAACAAGCCAAGCTGCCGTAGTTCAGTGGTAAAGCATTGGCATAGCATTCGAGAGGTCGTTGTAAGATAAGATAAAATGGATTTGATGGGCACTATGGGTAAAAGCACTATGGGTTACGCCCGTCCCGACGGGAGCAAGTTCGATTCCAGCGGCCGACCACCCTGACTAAGGTTTTTCCAGTTTATTTTTCTCAATCACAACAGGCGATTGCTGAGATGGCACCTTCAATATAGGTTCCGGCCCACACCTTCCCGAATCCTCCCCCTTATCACGGTCTGACCCTTAAATGCCTAAAGGCCATAAATATCAATTTTAAAACGGCAGTAAGAATTATTAATTTGAAATTATTTATTTACAGGCTAATCTATCACATTTACTACTTTATTATAATAACAAAGTGGTAGGTTCATTAGCCTGTAAGTAACTAATTTCAAACTAATAATTCTTACTGCCTTGTTTTAAATACAGACATCAGGCTGGACTGATTAGTTTTTACTAGGTTTGTTCTACAATAATTTTAAATTTGAATTACATTTTTTACCTTTAGGCATCTAAGGCTCAGGCCGAGACAGTGGGAAGGATTCGGGAAGGTGTTGGACAGGACCTATGTTGAAGGTGCCATCTCGACATTCGCCTGATGTGACAGGAAAAACGCTGGAAAAACCTCAGTCAGGGTGGTCGACCGCTGGAATCGAACCTACGAGCTCCCGAATGCCAACGCCATCCTCCAATTTAAGTTCTCTTAATAAGTTAACTGCATGCTGGTTACCCCTTTTAAATAACTCTCGTATCCAATATCGTGCGCTTATATTTCCTGTTAGACTGGGTTACCAAATAGCTAGCACAAACACCCGCGAAAGGCACTGCTTGCGTCATGATCTCTCACCAAAACCAGACTCTGAAGCCATATATTCGATCTTCGACGACCTTGCTCTGATGAATGAAAGAGGGAGGGATCTCTGCTCTATTTTGGAATGTCTGCCCACGACCCTATAGTGTCATTTGACACCAGCCAGCAGAGTTCTTCTCTACCTCCCCCACGCACACTGGTCAGTGGTCACCACGGAAGTACGAACATAGAAGAGGAAAAGAAACCCTAACGTAAATGTGAGCATCTGGTGGATGATATGACTAAGACAGAAGCCCATATATTACTATAGGAATTTCATTTTTAATAGCCTCACAAAAATTGGTACATATGATGGAGGGGAAAGATACATAAAATGAAAGAGGATACTAAAAAGAAGTATCCTTTCAAGGGTTTTAAAAAATAAGCCACGTTTTACAAAAAAAAGTGATTTTTTTTCTTCTCCGTATTTCTCTCCCATTTAAAATGTATGGCGTCAAGAGCATCTACATTTAAAATTATGCTACAAGGTCAGTTTTGCTCCTAAAATTTCCATTACATTTTTAAATGAAGGAGACATTCTTTAGGCAGTTCTGTATTAGGGCTTTTTTAAATTGACTCTTGTTTTTGTAATATGACCAAAAATGTTAGTACACTGTCTAACTGTACCTCTTCCCCTTAAGTTGTGAGGACTAGTATATATACACAGAGAATTGACGTGCTGCGGTGGTGTATTGGGTACCATACCCGGCCGGCAACTGGGAGATCTGGGTTCGAGTCCCGGTCGCGGCGGTTGTCAATATTTGTGGTAATTTCAGTGTGTACCTAACACAAAGTTCTTGTGAGAAAAGGAGTTACAACTATAAATATAGATAAATACACCTAAGATTATACAATGTTTTGCATATGAACCGGATTTTTTTTTGGGGGGGACCAGGCCAACTCTTTAAATACAAACGTCCATGAGTACCTCCATATTGCTCACCATAATTTTTTTCGGCATTTTCATTATTATCGGTATTACGGTATTTTAGGTATTATCGGTTTTTCGGTATTTCGATATTTTCGGTATTATGATATTTTTGGTATTATCGGTTTTTCGGTATTATTACATTTTCGGTATTATTACATTTTCGGTATTATGGGTATATCGATAATTATCGGTATCCAAAACATATCGAAAGTCGGTATGAAAATCTCAATATCGAACACCCCTGCACTTTCTGATGTTTTTCCAGAGAGAGAAACAATGTTTCTTGTTTTCCATTTGAAATGGAAAACAGGAAACATTGTTTGCAAACATCTGGGAAACATTCTGTACCAAAACTCGGTTTTGGAGGTAAACCGTCTCGAAACGAATGTAGAATCATAATGATGGCCTCAAATAGTAAATAAAAAAGTAAATTACAGAAGTTATAAGTTGTGTTAACGAACTCCAGCTAGATGAGGCGTGGGATGGGTACAAAGTTGTACCTTTTTGAATGGTCTTGTTCGTGTAAATTGCAGAGTTTATTCGGGATCAATGGAATGACACCACATTTCCTTTCCCAACTGATGAACATGCATGATGTGAGTTACCGACGAATAACAAATAGATTACTGCAGCGTTCCTCAAACTGTGGTGCTTGTTGTTTGCCCTAGCTGTATTCTGAGTCCAGGTCATAAGTAAACAGATCATAATGACAAATATCTGTCTTTGTTATGATTCTGTCAATGCTAGAGTGAATATGCGTACGAGAACACAGTGACAGTACAGTCTGATGAACTCAAGTAATCGAAATACTGGCCTAGATTAAAATAAGCATTATACCCAGACCGCTACAGGATGGGGAAGATGTTGTTGGAAAGTGGTCGGTCAGGTGCTAGTGCGTAGGTATCATTTCGGCATTTGTCTGGTGTGACTGAGGGGAAAACCCTGGAAAAGTCAGAATGGGCGGCTGCTGCGATCGTTCCCAGGACTTCCCGATAGCTCTACTGAGCATAGGTGTCCCTTTTGGCCTGACCTCCACTCCACCTCCCCTCCAGCTCTGATCTTCCCCTCCACCTCCACTCCACATCACCCTACAGCATGGAGTTCGCCATCCACCTCCACTCCACATCACCCTCCAGTTATTATCTGCCCCTCCACCTCCACTCCACCTCCACTATAGCTATGATCTGGCCATCCACCTCCACTCCACATCACCCTCCAGCATGGAGTTCGCCATCCACCTCCACTCCACATCACCCTCCAGCATGGAGTTCGCTATCCACCTCCACTCCACATTACCCTCCAGCTATGATCTGCCCCTCCACCTCCACTCCAGATCTTATCTGGCCATCCACCTCCACTGCACATCACCCTCCAGCATGGAGTCAGTTTCAGCATGAGGGGGGACAGATCAATATGAATATTTGTAATCGTGAAATGGTAACTCCTGCATACGAGTTTGATGATAATATTTTGCCGCGACCACCAATTAGAGAACTTGATGAAAATGGGATTGTTGAAATATTTGACGTTCCTGCTATTACTCCCCATCTCCACCAATGCAACAAGAAGAAAGCACTAGTTCTATGACTAGTGCAATAAATACTGCAATAGATCTGTTACAGGAAGTAGATTCAAGAAGAAACGAAAAACTGGTACCTTTGCCTACTCCTGCAATGGAAATTGAAGAAAATTCAAACGAGCTGTTGCCTGATTTACTTGGTGGCGTCAGTTCAACACTGAATGCTATGCTACCACCACGTATGGTGCCTGTTTTAGCTTGCAACCAAAATAATAATAATAATTATATTGCATCAATGGATTCAAACTCTGAGTTGATGTCTTTAATTTTCGAATATGATGTATTTAATCGTACAATTAGACAAATAGGTCAAAATGAACAAAATAGACGTGATGATTTTGATAACATAAAGGTTTGTACTCCGCCTTCAGCAGAGGAGTTGAGTATGCCAACAAATTCAAAGAGGAATAGAAAGAGGACCTTTAAAAGAACACAATCACCTACAGCTAAAGCATAGATCAACAGCGTAATATTCTTGTTGAAGCAGGCTCATCAAGTAATGTTCCCCCTGTAGTTCACAGATTGTTTGGTAATGTTACACCAAATAATATTGAATAAGAGGCAGTGAAAAAATTAAGTAAAAAGAACGTAGTTGCACCTTCTGCTTGGAAACCGTGGAAGCCTGCAGAAAATATATGCGGTAGTGGAAATGAACCGCCACAAGATTTTAGCATTGTATCTAGCAGTCAAAGAAAATTTCCGCATTTTGGCCTTTTTGGAAGGGAAATAACCTTGGAAAACACTGATCAAGTATCAGCTGTGGACCCAGAGCAATACGTGAATAAATTATTTGAGTTTGCCACAAGACATATTCTATCAGGAATTCCAGAATATGCATACGCTGGATTAACTGTCGATAGCAGTAACTCCACCACCAACAACCCGGTATTTGTTTCTTGGCGTTTAAAAGATGAACTGACTCCTGAACGTATTTTACAAACATTAGAAAATGTTCTCAATTCCAACGAGAGTTTTTTAATGGGAGAATTAAAAATTAAAGTCCATTGGATTGATCCTCGCTTTGGCCAGGGAGTAGGTAATAGACGCATGAATAAATCAGTGGATAAGGGATTGTTTCTTTTGGCCGACACAATTCAAGTTCCAAATGATATTTATTGTCTTCCACAAAGTTTGATTTTGGCCCAAGCGAAAGCAGATGGAAATTATTCGCTGGCACAAAATCTTAAAAATACAGACCGTAATAAAAACATGTGGATAGATAGAGCAAAAGAACTATGTCTTAAAGCAGGCGTTGACATTGAAAAAATTAATGGGTGTACAAAAGAAGTACATATGTTTCAACAACAATTACTTCCAGATTACCAAATTGTAGTTCACCAGAAAAAAACCGAAACAAGAGAAATTATTAAAGTATACAGTGGTCCACTTGCTCCAACTCAGTTGTTCATTGATTTTCGAAATCACCACTACAAAGTAATTCCCTCCATTAGAAAATACTTATTAGAAGTACCATGATCCTAAATATCATAAGTGCGAATATAAATGTTCGTATTGTGAAGAGTACCATGGCATTACAAAAGAAGAAAAAGGCCGATTTCCATGCGATGCATGTCGTAGAATATTTCCGTCGTTAAATTGTTTGGTAAATCATAAAGTTCCATCAAAGAAAAGTAATAGATCCTTATGTCAGGATGTACAAGAATGTGGAACTTGTCACAGACTTTCAGATATGCGTCGTCGTCGTCAAAAGCAACATGTTTGTGGATAAATGTACTGCTCCCCATGTGAAAAATTCGCTTTACTGGCCATGACTGCTATGTACAAACATTAAAGCAACAACAGTATGACATATATCTTGCCATTATATTTGACTGTGAAACTCAGCTATTAGATGCTAATGAAAAGGGGGAGAGGGAACATGAAGTGAACTTGGTTTGTTGTTCGCATCGGTGCAACCAATGCTGGAATGAAACAAATGCAGAAGTTCCGTGTGATAATTGTGGCAATTCAAACAATGGGAGACTTTATTTTTAGGACAATGGGAGAATTTATAAAGCATGTATTAATTCCCAGGCCTAAATTTCAAAAGGTAGCGTGTCTTTCACACAACGGATCTGGTTTCGACATGATACTGGCGGCAAGAAAATTAATTGAAGACCAAGTTCATGGAAAAAACATGCAATGTATCATGAATGGCCAGAAAATTGTTCAAATCATTTTAAATGAACGTATTATTTTTAGAGATACTCTGCTTTACATGAACAATAAACTTAGTAATTTGCCAAAGACACTGGGTCTTGATGAAAATTTAAAGAAAGGCGAGTTTCCGTACATGTTCAACACAGAACAAAATGAAAATTTTGATGGCTCCATTCCAGATCTGAGATGGTTTGATATTGAAAACAAATCTGAAGATGATGCAAAAGCATTAATTGCATGGCATGATGCATGCAAGAAGGATCCCAACTATAAATTTAATATGCAAAAAGAACTAATTAGTTACTGTCAGAATGACGTGTTATTGTTAACGCAGTCAGTTGTGAAATTTTTCAATATTATTGAAGAAAAAAGGGAATAAAGTGTTTTTTAAGTAATCCTACTATTGCCACTATGGCTATTCGTGTGTTTAGGACATTATATCTAGAACAAAATAGTATAGCCATCTTACCACCATTAGGATTTCAGCACAGGGACAAGCAAAGTAAAAAGGCTTTGCAATGGCTAGAGTATTTGGCACATACTACCGGTAAAAAATTAAACATAGTGCTAATGGAGGAGAACAAAAAGTAGGTCCCTACAAAGTAGACGGATATTTTAAAGATCAAAATACAGGGAAAAAACTATAGCTGAATACAATAGGTGGTTTTTCACGGAGATCCACACTGTTATCCTAGCCTCCGCCATACTTCATTAGATGGTGGACAAAGTCTTCAACAGCGGTATGATCGTACCATGAAAAAGGCAGAATATATTCGCAGTCTCAAAAGCACAACATTCATCGAAATATGGGAATGCGAATGGGATAAACAAGTCAAGAAAAATAAAGATATACAGCAGTTTATTAAGACCCATTGCGCAAATCTTTATGATGGATTAATCCCGAAACTTGCATTTAAGGGAGGAAGGACAGAATGCTTCCGTAGTCTGTATAAATGCAGTGAAAAACAGGAAATTTCATATTTGGATATCACGAGCTTGTATCCGTGGGTTATGGCTAGAAAAAACATATCTGTAGGTATGCCACGCGTGTACAAAAACAATTTTCCAGAACTGGATATAGTACACGGACTTGTAGATTGCACTATTTTGCCACCAAGCAATCTGAAACTTCCAATTTTGGCTTTTTCATGTAATTCAAAATTACTTTTTGGTCTATGCAGAACGTGTATGGAAGAAACTAATAATAATGACTGCCACCATACAGAAAAAGAAAGGGAATTCAGGGGAACTTTTGCCACACCAGAACTTCATGAAAGTTTGAAACGGGGATATCAAGTAAAAGAAATAAATGAAGTCTGGGAATTTAAAATGAAATCTGGCTTATTTGAAAAGTATGTGGGAAGATTCCTTACAATGAAGCAGGAAGCCAGTGGATTTCCTGCCGAATGTAAAACAGAAGAACAAAAACAGCAGTATATAAAAACTATGAAAAACGTGAAAGTATTCAAATGAAGTACGACAAAATTGAGAAAAATCCAGGAATGCGTTACATTGCTAAATTATTTTTGAATTCCCTGTATGGCAAATGGGGAAAACCCACAGGCTTACCAGAATCTAAAATTGTGCATCATTTTTTAATATCATGCTTAATCCAAATTATGAAGTTTCGACAGTAACACCCGTAGGAGAAAAAAGTTTAATTGTGACGTACAAGGACAAGGAAAAGGAAGACAAACCATTGCCATTATCGAATGTTTGTTTGGCCGCATTTATCACATCATGGGCGCATTTATCACGTCTACGGTTGTATGAATTAATGGATACTGTAGGATATGATATACTTTTGTATGTGGATACGGATTCCATCATGTATATCCACAATAAAAACGAAAAGCCGCCTCTGGAAACTGGCATGTACCTTGGCGAATTAACCAATGAAATCCCTGATGGGTGGTATATGAATTTGTTTATTGGTTTAGGTGCAAACAATTATGCGTATCGTATACAGGAAGTTGCAACAGGAAGAGTCAAAGATATTTTGAAAATTAGAGGCATCACCTTAAACTACCGAAATAAAGACGAAATTACTCTGGACCATTTTTATGATTTGATCACCGAAAAAACAAAAAGAAAGTTATTTTTTCTCCAAATAATATTCGAAGAAAACCTGGATTTGTGATTGTGTCTAAACTGAAACCAAGACACACCAGGAAACCACCAGTAAACGTCGAAGAATTATTAAAGACATTACAATCACAGACTATAAAACCTTACCCTATGGCTACAAACAACATTGAAGAAAAAATTGCACTAGTAGTAGAACTTGTGAATATAAAAACAAAAATCTAGATTACAACTTGTCATTTGCATTCAAAATGTTGCCGTTTCAACATCCTTGCACCATCATGGTCAGTGGTCCTTCAAAATCAGGGTAAACTACATTCATTAATAAGTTGTTACAATTTAAAGATCAGATGTTTAGTACTAAATTCAAAGAAATCGTTTGGTGTTATGGAGCTGTTGTTCCATACCTTTCCGTTGAAAATGTTAGATTTCATGAAGGTATTCCCAATATGGAAACGTTTGAAATTCAAAAAAAATCACTGATTATTTTAGATTATTTAATGAGTGAAACAAACGTAGTAATAAATGACCTTTTTATTAAGCATAGTCACCATAAAATTTAACTGTCATTTTCATTGTTCAAAATTTATTTCCAAAAGGCAAGCATTCCCGTAATATATCCTTAAATAGTCATTATCTCGTTGTTTTTAAGAATCCACGTGATAAACTACAAATTGAGTACCTAGCAAATCAAATTATGCCACGTGATAGTAAATAACTGGTAGGTGTATTTGAACAAGCAACAGTAAATCCACATAGTTATCTCCTATTTGATTTAACGCAAAGTATTCCTGAAGCATTACGAATTTGAACCAACATTTTTCCCGATGAAACCATGTACATCTATGTGCATGTAAAAGACCTGCATAATCCGGTAACGTTCAGTTCACGTCAGGATGTCGAGCTTAAAGCATTACAAAAATGAGCTCCGTGCTCTTTGTAGATGTAAGGGCAAGCAACGAAAACGGTTGTTACAAAAAGCTTCAGGAGGTGTTATTCAATCTATAGCACAAGTTGCCAAAAATACCATACATGGAAACATTCCATTGAATCCACATCAGAAAGCAAGATTACGTCTACATAAAAGGACGTTACGAGCATTGTCTCTTGCAAAGTCCAGTATTAAACGTAGGCGAAAAATATTATTACAAAAAGGAGGGGCATTTTTACCTTTATTGCTAGCACCAATATTAAGTGCAGTGGCCGAGTCTTTTCAATCGGTAACATGGCGACGTCTCAATTTCAAAAAATGATTCTAGTACCGGAACAAGCAACAGCACAATTGGCATCATCAGTAAAATCCCAGGAATCACACCAAACCCGCTTAGATCATGAAATGCAAAATGTATTAACACGTACGGATATAACACCACAGGAAAAATTGAAAGTGTACCAGCAGGCACTGCATAGGTACTTGGATCATATTCCACCAAGAAACCAACTCATTTCACTACCTCTCGTGGAATCAGATGTCACAACAAAAAGTATTCCTACAAATCCCTTATTTCAACTTATTTTAGATTCTGTTCCTAAAACTCTTAGTCGGAAAACAGGAGTCTTATTAAATCTAATGCACGCCTCCAATCGCATCAGTTGGCATCCCTCCGGGGTGGTAAACATTGATAATAATGTTCTCCAGGATCTAATATTTTTGAACTTGTAAATGAAGTGGTAAGAAAACGTAAACCACGAAATCCAATGGGCATACAATCATTCAAGCAATTATTACAGGAAATTAATATTCCAAAAGCATTAATTAATTTTCAGTTTGGTTCAGGTGCATCTTTGTTTAGAAAACCATTACCAATTCGTAAAAGCAAAAAGTTAAAAGTAAAAAAAAACAAAAGCTAAAACACGTAATACCATGTTAAGAAATTTTAGATTTTATAAAATGTAAACATGTCCTTTTCCAAATTGTATTATACGTATTCGGATCCAGTTTCTCTGGGAAGTATTAGAAAATTACAACCAAAAGTGCAACATCAAAAATAAAAGTTAAAAAATGGTTAACATCACAAGATGCATATACATTACATGCTCCCGTACGTAAAATCTTTCCGCGAAAACAATATTATATGAGTGGCCCAAATGAATTACTACAAATGGATTTAGCCGATATGCAAAATGTGTCAAAGTATAATGATGGGTACAGTTATATTTTATGCTCCATCGATATTTTTTCACGGTATGCAACATGTATTGCCGTCAAAAATAAAACGGGTGCTGTTGTAGCTGAAGCCATTACAAAAATTTTTAAGTCGTTGAAATTACCATCAGCACGTTGTCAAAAGGATTTAGGGACGGAATTTTGTAACCAACACGTAAAACGGGTATTTCAAAAGTACGAGGTTAATCATTATAGTGTTCATTCGGAAATAAAAGCAGCACTTGTAGAACGATTTATTTGCACGCTAAAGGAGAAAATATAGAAGTACTTTACGGCAGAAAATACATATCGGTACATTGATGTATTAGACCATCTTGTACATAGTTATAATCATAGTCCTCATTCCACAATTAAGCTTGCACCTAGTGATGTCTCGGATACAAACGTAAACCAAGTTTGGCAAAGTCTATACGGAAACAAATCCAAAACCAAATTCAAATGTAAATTACAATCCGGAGACTATGTTCGTGTAAGTAAATATAAGCATAAATTGGAAAAGGGATACTTACCGAAATGGTCGCGTGAAATTTTCATTGTTGACAAATGTATTAAAAGTAATCCTGTCGTGTATAAAATCAATGATTGGAATGGTAATTCCATCAAGGGAAGCTTTTATAATCAGGAAGTTGGAAAAATTATTACAAGTAAAAAGAAAACGTACTTTATTGAGAAAGTGTTAAAACGAAGAAAAGGATTGTTCTATGTTAAATGGTTAGGATATCCTCCAAGTATGAATAGCTGGGTACGACAAGAAACTGTTCAGTCACCATCATGACATCATCCGGGCATGCTAATGAATTTTACGTAACATTGCCCTCCAGTGCTAGTTTACATGTATTTGATAATACCACAGCATCATATACAACCAAGCTTGTTCAACCAATACATTTAACAGAAAATTGGGTGGTGGGGTTAATGGGAATTAGTATTCCCTGGAGTTTTTATAATATTAAGCAGGAACAAGAAATTATTATTCAAACGGAAGGCAAAAAGAGAACACAATGTAATATTAAATTTCCACCAGGGTATTATGATTCCATACCGACATTGCTGGAAAGTATTCCACAAATGATTGAGACTCTAGAAAAGGAACAAGCACTACAAGAAGCAAAACAAAAGGAAGATGAAAAAGAACGGTTACGAATCATACTTGAAAATTTGCTTAAAGTAACTCAATTGAATAAACAATTGAAGCAGAACTTAACGCTGGGAGTGATGATGATGCTGAACCTGAACTTGTAGCTGACGATCCGAATGATGAAGACGATGCAACAGGCAGTGATGATCCTCGTATGTTGCATTATGATTACACACGTGATCGTGTCTATATTAAACACAGACGATATCGAAAACGACATTATGTCATTGGAATGACACCTGCATTACAAAATCTTCTTGGGTTTAGTAATGATCCAACCATGGAGAATCACAGCATACACTATTTTCCACATAGTCGACGTAAACGGCCATTGATTGTTACCATTCCCGCACCATTTCCATGCAATTTAAATTATAATATCCCTTCCGAAATTAATGTTTGTCTTGATGTGGACAAGACTCAACCTGCCATTGGAAAACTAGTTCGAAAAATAAGTGTGCACGAGTATCAATACGGTGAAATCAAATCCTATATGTGTGAACGGCCTCAGTATATGAAAGTGGAAAAACATATTTTGATACTTTACACGTAGACTTAAAAGATGAACGAGGACAAAAATTGCC
This sequence comes from Lepisma saccharinum, assembly GCA_022664845.1. Classification (NCBI taxonomy): domain Eukaryota; kingdom Metazoa; phylum Arthropoda; class Insecta; order Zygentoma; family Lepismatidae; genus Lepisma; species Lepisma saccharinum. Next base: position 13,028 of record JAGDQP010053972.1, read on the forward strand.
ACTTCATTTTAAACAGAAAGTATGATATCCGAAAGTACTGATGATAAATTTTACATTACTCTGAGTTCAAATTCAAGTACACAAACTTCTACAAACAATATGCTAACACTTTTGCATAATATTCTCAATCATCTTATTCAATTGAATGATCCTTCGTGGAGGGTTGGACTTAGTGAAATCCATATTCCACTCATGTGTCAAAATGTTCTTGATGGAGAAAATATCTTTTGGTTCTATTTAAAGGACGGAACAAAACTAAAACATCGTATTACTTAGGGATATTGTGCGACCGTTCAGCAATTACTGGATGAACTCAATAAAATTACCCCATGGATAGAATTTACCTATTCCAATACAGTTAAAATTAAAACCACCGATAATATTCAAGCTATCCGTTTCTCTCCCATG
>JAGDQP010053974.1:352-13434 GCA_022664845.1 Lepisma saccharinum
AATAGGGGACGATATAGATGAACTACAAAGCAACACCGATGTCTTAGTAGAAGCGTGCGATGAGATAGATCTACAGGTAAACATAGATAAAACAAAATACATGATAACAAGCCGAAACACAGGAAATGAAGGAAATAAAAACATAAGAATTAGGGATGAGGTCATAGAGCAAGTAAACAAATTTAAATACTTGGGAGCATACGTAACAAGCAAAGATGAGGTCACGGAAGAAATAAAAAGTCGCTTACTATCGGCCAACGCATGTTTCTATTCAGTCTAAAAACTTATAACATCGCGATTAATATAAAAGATTTTGAAACTGAAAATATACAGAACGGTTATTCTGCCGGTAATATTTTACGGTTGCGAAAGTTGGAGTACGACCCTAACAGATGAACATAAATTACGTGTATTTGAAAAATAAGGGTTTCAGAAAGATATACGGGCCGAAACGGGACGTGATGACTGGAGAGTGGAGGAGGCTGGATAATGAAGAACTTCATGGACTGTACGATTCACCACATGTTGTAAAAATAATGACATCGCCACGACTAAGGTGGGCAGGCAATGTAGTTCGGATGGGGGAAAATGAAGATTATATTCTATCCTGGTTGGAAGGCCGGATGGAAGGAGGCCATTGGGAAGACCGAGACATCGTTAGGAGGACAATATTAGAAGATATCTTCGAGAAGTAGGCGTTCGTGATGAAAACTGGTTTGATATTGTCCAGGATAGAATCCAATGGCGAATATTTGTTATTGCGGTGATGAACTTGCGAGTTCTATAAGCTGTAGAGTTAGTAAGTTAGTTACACAATTTCAATCGATATTTAAAAGTAAGAATTTTCAAGTTAGCGTGTGTGTTCGACGATTTAGAGATGTGACATCCCCCTATTGGGAATTCTGGCAAAATCCCTGATATATTACATAAAAGTATAGAGATATACCTTAAATTGTTTTGCTTATAGAAAACTTTCCAACGAAATAATGTTCATTGAAGTATAACAATTTTTGTCGACGAATGTACAAAACATGCAATCTAAGACTGAGCGAATCGCAAATTTGGATGAAGTAACAAAATAAAGATTTTTTTTTGTGACCAGACAAGGTTTATACAAAGTAGGAATCTACCTGAAAAGATAACCTCAGTTCCCAAAAATATTTTTAAATCTATATCTGGGTTTCACATAGACTGTATGGTTGAGAAGATAAAACTACTCCATAAAACCAATCTCGCATATCAACCGATAAACTCACTGGCTTCAAATTGGCAGTGGAAAGGCACACGGGTGTTTGAATTTTTAAGAGTTATCCTCAGTTTCAGCAAGCAAATGCCGGATTGGTACCACAACTAAGGCTCTGACTGCTGCCCTATCCAACCATGTTCCTGAAACAGTGATGGCAGTGTAACGTCTTCTCTTAACCAGTTCAGACTAGAAAAGAAAAACTAGCCTAGAGAATGACCAATAAGTGGATAACATAGTACACGTTAGTGACATATGTAATACGTTGGATGAAAATGAGAACAAAATAAGCAGAGCGTATGATAAGCATCCAGAATGGCATATGGATAATTCGGACTAGGACCGAGCCACCGTATCTCAGTGGTAGAGCGTTGGCGTAGCATTCGCGAAGTCGTGGGTTCGACCCCAGCGACCGACTCTCCTGACTGAGATTTTTCCAGGGTTTTCCTCAGTCAGACCAGTCAAATGCCGGGATGGCACCTTCAACATAGACCCTGGCCGACACATTCCCAAATCCATCCTCTCCCTTATCCCGGCTTGAACCTTAGATGCCTAAATGCCATAAATTAAATTCAAATTTAAATTCGGACCGGGAGTGGATAACAAGAGTTGAAAAGGGGGTCGATGAATCAGTGCTGGAATGAAACCGAGCAGAATATTCAAGAACTGAGTGGAGGATCTAAGAAGTGATATTGATTCATCATAATGTTGTCAAATTATTTATTTTCACTTCACAGAAGTGGACAGAATTATTTCATATGTGAGACTCCGAGTCAACAATTATGACTCTTCAAACATCAAAGAGTTAAAATATATGACAGCAAATTAACTAGAGCTGTTGTACGGGTTATTCATAAAATCAGTGCCTGAAATAATAGCGCAAACTTCGAAAGATAATTCTTCACGTAAAAAACAAGAAAAAGGTTCCTTTGAAGAATTTAAAAAATATATGTGGTTACGGAGCCAGACGAGCTCAAATTTACGGAGGCATCGTCACAAATGACGTCATTTCTCAACTCATAAAGACATAATCTGTGTCGGCTTAGCAATTTACAGTCGAAATTGTACCCAATACATCCATTTGAGCAATGTTTATGATGGAGGGAGTGCTGCATAAACAAGTTTCGCAACCTAAGTATTTCATTGTCAATGAATTTAATTGTTTAATATGGCAATGCAAGCATAGAAATCTCATGTAAGTTGCATATGTTAATCATAAACATAACCTAAAGAGATGTATTGGGTACCACTGCCAGAGGCTCAGTAAAGAGGATAGAATAACTTTAATCAATTTTGTATTAATGTATGTAAAGCACATATTCATGGAAGAAAAATTGAAAATATATGGTTGGTATGTTTCCTTCCCATAAGCGATACACAAAAGGGCAATCATATCTTAATGTTATATTTTGCTCAGCAACACGACAAGTACAGATCCAAATGGTTTATTAAAACACCTGCACATATACATCATTCGTAAAGGAGACTAAGAATGAATGTTTAAGCATGTATCAGATTTCTACAAACACAAGGACTTTTACTTTACATAATTACGAACAATCCACGAACGGAGAAGGAAATACTGTAGGCTCAGCGATATTGGTTCTGTCATCCGAGCCGAAGGAAATCGCTGACTTGTCACACCTGCACGTTTCCAGGGAGCTTGGAGACCGCGTGGGATTAGTCAGAATTTACCATAAACAGCAAGGACCTTAGCACCTCAAGATCCCCGGTCTCTCGTCTCGCGCCAGCCTGTCTTAACATCGACTCCCGCCTATTCGTGTTTCATGATTCACCAGTCGCCACCATAAAGTAGCATCAGTTGTTTCCAGCATTGGCCATAGCCTACGCTAACTTATAGGCTATCTATTATTCTCCAAGACAGCATCTTTATGTTCGACGACTAAGTTCTGCCTTAACACCGATCAGAACTACAATTTCGGATGGTGTGGATTCCAGTCCTAGAAGCCGTCAGCCTTTGGACTCCAACATCCAGTAATTGGTCTTCAACATCCAGATCTATGTTAGCAGGACTCCACGAACATCAAGAGTGATTGATCCATATCCGACATCACTCAAGCGACCATCAGCTTCTGGAAATTGATTCAGATTTTACTCCTTGGCCACACAGCTAGTCTCATAGCGCAGCGACAGGTGAGTTGGATCTCAATTGCATGATACTTACTGTGTGTCGCATTATCAGTGTTTGATCTAGAACTTTGCGTCTATTCAGTGTTACTACGTTAATGTAATATGAAAGGGACCATTAAGATTGATTAGCCCGTGTTTTGCCTATACGGAAACCGCGTATCATTAGCATACCAAATATTAGTATGTTATTTCCGAAACTTTAGATTACCTGAGCTAAGTTTAATATCTCCTCGCTCTTCTAGGACAGCACTACGTCGATTGTTATTTGCTTTATCGATACGCTTACCGCCATCAGTTTGAGCGCCTGTATTTCCGAAACGAAGCAGATTTCAGGATTTCTTCAAAAGAACTATTTTCTTGTTTTGAAGTTAATAATCACCTCCCGAAGTTTGTCTCATTATTTCAGGAACACACTGTATTAATCAATACGCACGGAAAATTAACTGCATTGGATAGAATTCTTATTAATGTCCTAAACGAGTTGGCAAGTTTTAAGGATGGGGCCTTCAGGTTTTGATACAGTAGGCTCCGAACCTGTCCATTCAATGGTCCCCAAGCTCAACCCGTGACCAAAGAATCCGAGTGTGCTAGCCTCTTGGCCACCCCAAGGTATTTATAATGCAAGGGAGAAAACTTTTTCATTGTACAATATGGCCAAATGATTATCAGCACCCGAGCATAGATTGAATCGCTTCTCAACACTTCAAACACTTCCATCAGCAGTTTGGTAGTTATATACCATACGTATTTGAAGACACCTATCTATCATCGATATAAGAACTGATTGTGAATCAAACATTGCTTCATAATATTAGCTTGAAAAATAAATTAATATCATACCGTTTATAAATATTCTTACACAAGCAAAATAATAAGCATATAAAGGTTGAAGTTTCCAGCTTGGTCTCTTCGGTATTGTGAGAAGCGTTGCATGCTTTTCCTATCATCTTTAGAATTAAGCAACGAACAGGATCAATCACGTTTGGAGGAATCTATCCCCTCAAATCATTTCTCCGTAGAACTTTGTTACAATTATGCATGCCTGAATGATCTTCTCATAATCTGAATTCACAAATAATGTTGCCTTCACGTGGCATCACGTTTGGAAAAATCTCTACAACAAATTGTTTTGTTTATTTGCTTGTTTCGCAGAAAGAAAAAATATGTGTTTATTTTACCTTTCCTATGTATGTGTAAAATTTAATCTGATTTGTTCCTGTTGTGTCGATTTCAGCGCTGGAAGAAACATACTTCAGGACAGATCTCCTCCAACGAAAGTTTTCCAAAGAAAAGAAACGTCTTCACGTATTTTACGTCTACCTAAACATTTTCAAAATCATTAGTGTGCAACATTAGTAAAGGTTTCTTGTAAGCTAAATTTGATTATAATATCGTGGAGATTCTGTATAATTTTCTGACGGATATATTTAAATGATCTACCATTATTTTTTTAAAAAAAATATAGATAGCCCTAAGAATCTCCCATTTAACTAGCTACTTACATCTTGTCCATTAACCAGCCATCTTAACTGGGTTTCAGGAAATGTTTTCTGCGACGTACAATTTCCTTCAACTGGATCTCCAATGGAGTAGTGTTGTATGATGCCATTGATCATGGGCGCCTCTTTTGCAAGAGCTGAAAATAATAATAAAAAAAATGGGTATGATTGTGCCCACGAATTAAACATTCATAAAACCATTTCCATTTATTATTTTAAATATTTTTATTTACCGTATTTACTCGCGTAATAGTCTCACTTTTAGTACCGATTTCTGTCAATACAAAAAATCCAAATGCGACTAATACACGAAGAAATCTATTAGCCAATACCGCTTCCCGTTACAGTCAACTGACACAGTCAGATTTCCTCTCGTAATAGTCGCATTTGGATTTTTTATTTTAAAAAATGGGTACAAAAAGTGCGACTATTACGCAATTAAACACAATGCTACATTTTTCTACAAATAGATGCACGTAAGAAATGGGTTCTCTGAAATTAGAACTGAACTGAATTTATTTATGGTCCTTAGGCATCTATGGCTAAGGTCGTCTCCAGTTCTACTATTAAGCATGAGTTCAGGTAAGTTCAAACACAGTACAGTGAAACAGTTGTATTCACAATACCAAATATGACAAGTTGCCACCAGTCTAAGCTTTCAGTAGGTTAATAGTTATTTGCAATTGCATCTATTAGAATTTTGAATGGCCGGACTGTAAAATTCCGTTTTTATTAATGTTATTGTTACTTTTTGTCACTCAAATTGCTTTTCAATCATATTTTTCTTTATTACTGTTACTTCAGATACATATCAAGGAATACTAAAACGTCAATAACTCAATAATCCCCAAGTTTTCTCTTTTCAAATGCAAGAACTACTAATCGACATAGGATACATGTATATCCTATATACATATCTATCTGGATACATCCCAAGCATAAGCAAATAACATTGCACCTGGGTATCGTTTGGTTGGGTGTCAACTGGAACTCATCTTGATGTAATTTTCCTCACTTTCAGATTCTTCTTGGTAATTCTGTCAACTGTTATTTCCGACAAGTCTAAATTCTCAACAGTCTTCCTGATAGTCAATTCATTGATCATTTGAATAGTCCGGTTGCAAAATTCATCATGTCCAAAAATGCTTAAAATGAGATATTGGTATCACTGTTTTTTTTTTTTTTTTTTTCATATCTTAATCTTCAATATAAGCCTATGATTATATTGAAAACCTCATTATTAACCCTTTCAATCTTAACGAGAAAACTCGTTCCCAGGTTAGGAAACCTGCAAAATCATTTTCTTTTTCACTTTTCTGGAAGAGTGCCAGATTGCAGCCGGAGGACTCATTTGTAACGTAAGTTTTCTTAACATATTCATAGATAACTGCTTCAGTACTACTTCCTAGCGGTGTGACATCTTCAATGATGGTACCTCACCTTCTCAATTAAGCAGTCAAAACTTCACACTGGCGTAAAAAGGTGATTGTTCCCAAGTGTTCCTCACATCAAAGCTGAAATCAGGCCACTTTTGTTGAGCTAGGCATAGGTGACTCGGAGTCCCGGTCCCAAAACTGATCTCAATAATCCGATTGGCCAGGTCTTGACCCGAATGACTTGGGACTCGATCTTCAGCCAAATGGCAAGGGTGACTGTGACTCGGCGACACGATGGTCGAAACCTGACCCAGTTCCCCGGTGGTCTAATCTTACCGGGTGGCCTGGTCTTGTTCATGTGGATTCAATCTATTAATATTGTAATTTGTGATATTCCTTCAGAAGTGAACTTCACGCACGGGAACTTCATGTTTGAGAGTTTTTAAATATCTTAATGATTTCACCATATTTCATACTTTAAACAAAAAACACTTTCAGAATAGCCTTTCCGAAAGAGAAGAGAGTGCACACCTCAGCGGTATTTTTGCTCTTTCTGGGGATATGCCATTACTATTGTCAGAAACTTTACAATGTCGTATTTTTCGTGCTCTGGGGGTAACACCTTCGTACCCGGTCACTTCCGAAAGAAACACTGTGCAAACGTAACAGTGTAGAAAAAGAAAATATTGAAATCCCTGTTTTGTCCTTCGGGTCACCGGGTCAGAACGGGTCTGAAGCATAGACCCGGTAACTTGATCCAAAACTTGATCCGAATGACCCGGCGACCCGTTTCAGCTCTGCTGTCTATTCTTAGTATTGTTATCCTTTCGGCTTTAACATCTTTTATGTAGGTATTTCACGACTATTATCCAAAATTTACCAATTTGCCCAGAAGATTTTATTAACATGCGAAAACACAAACAGCGATTTTCACAACTAAATTTAATATTACTGTCCCACAAGGATTAATAAAGTAGTAGAATAAAATTATTATACCGAGTGCGTCCTTCCGGGGATTTTAATTTGACATAAGGGTTTATAAAGTGCCACAAAATTACGGAAGTGTCTCTCGTAGCTGAAAAAAAATCACAAAGTTTACATTTGAATAGTTGCTCATCGTCATACACCTTTTCCTTCAAATATGTATAGTTCATATACTATACGAAAATCTGAAGATGCGCTCAATATACCATTGGTATATGGGAAGAACAAAACATATCACTATTTGCTTCACCGAAACCTAATGACAAGGTATTGATGAAATACTTCATTTTAAGGAACCCCTAGCTTTTACCTGGACCTCGTATATACGTATTTGTTCTGTTTATCTGTTTTTCTCTAACGCTAGTTGGCGCCTAAACGAAATCAGATAAGAGAAACTAATTTTAGATTTCAACTTTATCTGTCTGTTCACAATCGTGGGAGGATACAACCTTTCCTTACAGTGATTCTGCACAATCTGCACTCAGTCTATATTGCGCGCTACCGTCCAAATGAAAGAAGGAAGAAACTGGCTTCAGATTTGCGTTCGGCGACTACAACACTGTTGTGTGTCTACAATTCGCATTTGCTATCAGAAAAGACATCAGAGTTGAAACGGGTCACCGGGTTAAGTTTTGGACCGAGTCATTTGTTAGTTGGGTTACCTATGTCCAGGTCAGGCCGGATCACCAAAATGGACCTGGTTTCAGCTCTGAAAGACATGGCTAGTATTAAGAACAACCTCCAGTAAGAGTTACAATAGTTCATATCTTTTTACAGGGGATTATTCTGATGAAAATTTACAAAATTGAATAAATTTGATTTGAAAACACTTTTAAATTATTTGGATTTACTGAGTTGTTTACACCCTCAGTAACATAAAATAAATTCTTAGGTTGTTTTACGATTTGGGACCCTTACGCAGTTTAAAATACAACTGAAACTGCGGGCACTTAACGATAAAAAAAAATAACATTTTCCCCCTCTACTTAAACTCCCCTACGTCACAGAAAATGGTTGTTTCTTTGACTAAGATTCGGAATTCTGATCATCCAGCATCAAACGAAGATGAATGTACCAAAGCATCTACAATCATTACAACGAAGACGAAGATAAATGCCTGCTTTTTAGCTTGCGATAAGGAATTCCTGCTTCATTTTTATTGGAATCAAAATCTGTACCTCTTGGTCCCTCTTGGGGACATCTTCGAAACCCCAATAAAACTCTAAAGAGATCAAATATTAACCACGAAACCGCAGCAGAAGCCAATACGTTCTTTCGTGGCAGCAATCTATAGAATATCTTCTTCCTCTGCTTTTGGCTTTTTACTCTTCTTTTTAACGAAAAGAGAGGAACGCAGTATGAAATTTTCTTGTGGCCTCTTTTCCGCGTCTTTCTTTTCTTTTGCGGTGATTGATCGATTATTTTCTAAAGTAGAAATTCTTTTCGCTCTTTTCCAAAAGGACAGCCTTACTCATTTTTTGTGGTTATATTCTCTTTTTTTTTCTTTTGTTTCTTTATAGATATTAGTAATTTATTGGTAACCTATTTCTCTTTGAAACTTTATGAACTTTACATATTTGAATCGTATGTTTTTTTAAAAGGGTATCAGGAGGACAAATGTGTGGGAAATTGAGAAAAAATGTTTTAAAAATAGCAAATACCGTAATAAAGAGAAATAGATTCTATGGAATTTAGCTGGTTCAATGGTTCAAAGGTGATTTCGGAGTCATGATATTTTGTCGCTATTGCAAGATATGAATAATGTTATTGGTCAGTAAAAGTTAAAGAACTGATACGCCAGAAATTTTGAAGAAAAGAAAAGACAGAAACCACAGTTATTTGCTTTTAGTTACTTCTCATTTATACTTCAAAACTAACATCATGTTGACTGCATATATCATAAGTTAGATTCTTCTAAAAATTTATAACACAGATTTATCAGTGAAACAAAAATCATGATTTGGAAGTAAGTTTAGTCATTGTTTTCGTTTTCATTGTTCACAGGACACTTTAAAAACGCTGTAGTTTTTCCAAATCCTTAAATTGATTGTACTTGGTAAAAACTTTACCTAATGGATACGCTAGAGTCATTGATTAATGTCCTTTTAAGAGATTCAGTTCACTATAAAACTCACAAGAATTGATATTCATTCCATTTGAATCTCCATACTTGCAGCTATAACTGGATTTTCTGAAACACTGCAAAACTAAAAATAACCAGAGTGGATTGGTGCTTTTTTTTTCTTTAAATATACACTATGTATCATTCATTTGTACTTCAAAGCACCTGAGATTATAGGTTCCTTTTGTCCTAATTAATGTATCTTTGCACACTTAAAAAGAGAAAAGGTTTAATCATTTCTTGTTTACTGCTTCGCTACTGATCCATAATTAAACAATTGTCTATTTGAAAGTATTTTTGTAACACTTACTGTACAAGTATGCAATAAATGTCTCCATGAGATGTTGCTGTACAATAAGATGATCTCTCTCAGTATAAAATTCGTGTTCAAGGTACATAAAATATAATGTCGCTCCTTTTTTATGGCAAAAAGATACAAATTCAGATTTTTTAAAAAAAATGCATTATTTTGCCGTAGAATCGCATTGCATTGATTCTATAGGTAGGGACAGTATAGAATTTCGTGACTCGAAAATTCGCAAAAATTTTTGAATACTCAAGAAATTGTATGGGGTAGATAGATGGTTGTTAATATTTGGCAAAATTGTCCTTTTCAACTCGCGAAATTTGAACATTTTGCTTCCATTCACGATTTCTGAGCTCTACTCAAAGAAATTATACCATTTTTTATCCATTTATTCACTAAAATAATGCCAAAACAATCGAAAAAAAATATATAATTAATCTTCAAAAATCTATCATTGAACTCACGTAGCACGAAGAATGTTAGAATGTAGTACAATGAAGTCTCCATAGATGACAGATTCCTTTATAATTGTACATGTGAAGTGTTTATTAACATATTGATTCATTTTTTGAAAATGTGGAAGAAGCATGTGAAACTCGGGAATAAATAAATAAATTTAATTTAGCAGTATTAGTAGATGTTTCTTATTTCAAAATAAATGCATTTTATCTAGGATTTTTGCAGCATGCATTAGTGCAATAATGTTTTTAGTTTTTAAAAGTAATTGGAAATCATTATTTATCATGTTTAACTCCTCAAGATTTACGCTTGTACTCAAGAAATTTTACCTTGTACTCACGATTTTTTATAATTGTTACTCAAAAAAATTTAAACATCTTTATTAACGAAATTCTACTGTCCTTATACCTAAACGATTATTATGCAAAGTTAGTAAATTGCAAAAAATTCATTTAAAATAGGTCTAACAACCTTCAACTTTGACAGGAAATTGGTTCCCTGAATCACATAGTTTCCCGAATCACAGGACTATAAGACAGTAAGTGATAAATTTGGACCGGAATGGAACCTTCAACTTACGTACTGGCCAAAACCTTCCGTATCCTTTCACCCTATCCTTTGCGGACATACCTAAAGGCCATAAATAAAAGGAAAATAAATTTGGAATTGAAAATTCTGTGTAATATACAGGGTGCTTCAGAAGTCCAAGTACAACCTGGTAGTTCACAAACTAAGGGCTGTTTTTCTTGCAAGCGTGCTTTGCTTACTTTGCTTGCGATTAGGGTTAGTACCCCATTGAAATATGTGTTCTAGTGTAACACGTGTTTTAATTGGCTACTCACCCAAGTTGCAAGCAAATCAAGCAAAGCACGCTTGTAAGAAAAGCAGCCCTAACAAGGCAATGAAGTGTCGTAGTACCCAACTGTGAAATAGCGCGGAGGGGCTACATTTGGGAGTACATGACCAACGTGGCTGCCATCTTGAAATGAGCCATGTTCGATGGAGGTCAATTTGTTAAAAATGGCAAGTGGGCTGTGTTACATATCAAACAGGATGAGAATGTTCGCAGAAAATCATTCCATGTGTTAGATTTTTACCCACCTGTTTCTATGGCGGATTTAAGGGTACGGAAAGAGCGCTACTACATAAATAAATACATCATGTAGACCTACATTGAAAACTTGCAGCAAAGATAACTTCAGTACCGTAACAGTTAGGTCAAATCTAACACCTCGAATGATATTCTGGTAACATTCTCGTGTTGTTTGATATGTCATGCGACCGATTTGCCATTTGAAAAGAATGACTTTCGTGTAATATCGCATCGCGGATTTCAAGATGGTGGCCACGTGGATCATATAGTCCACAATTTAGTCCCTCCCCACCGTTCCACATTTGTGTACTACGATGCTTCATGTCCTTGTCGTGTACTACCAGGTTGTATTAGGACATTTGAATCACCCTGTATATACGCTAAACTCTGAGAAACTTTCATGATCGTTCCATTTCTTTAAAGCATTCGTAAAACTCCATTTGGAGTCGCGACTCGGAGTTTGAGAACCAAATTTAGTAAGTACTTGATTACAGTAGGGAGAGCACTTCCATTTACAATGAGTATTGATTCAGCCTCTCCATCAGAAACAAAAGACGAACAGACGAAGAAATCGCTAGAGGAAAAAAAAATATTTGAAAAAAAGAGGGAAAGGAAAAATACCATTTTCATCTTACAAGTAAGGAAGAAAGGCATTACACTTTTAAATTGTTACTAATTTTCCGCTTCCAAACGGCCAATTTGCTTTGAAACGAATGCTTTCTGCTGTTTCCTTTGCATAGCAATCACGGACTTATCCTTCCGATCGGCGGAAGAAAAGCTTCCATGCACGATTCACTCTTTCTTTGATTTTTGAAGCTCAAAAAAAGGAAAGAAAGAAACGAAAAATCCTTGAAAAAGACGTCAAAGAAATCTGTGTTGTCTTCCATTCCTCTCTTTGATATTTCAGCTGACATACAAAGAAAGAGAGAAAGAAATCAGAGAAGAAGAAAGAATTGGAAAGTAGTTATCAAATGTTCCACTTTTTATGGATTTGCAAAATTAGAATTCGCATTTTTGTGTGAGTCAGCAATTCCAACTATTTGGCGCATCTAAAGTGCATGAATGGTTACTCTCAAAGATTTCTCTACGATGGTTAAATTTCATGTTCTACCAATACGATGATCTCTTCAGGAAAAATGAACCATTATATTAATCTATTTACGCTGTTAAAAGATTTTGTAAACCTTCCTGCAAATTTCAGTACAGTTCCGCAGAATTTTTAGTATTTCATTTTGTTTCATTGAAATTTAGGAAACCCCAGAGATTTCTCGTATGCTGAGATGGAGTTTTCAGTTCATTGCGCAAATCTGCAGAATGAGAAAACGTTTTCTTATCATGATTGTGTGTGTAGTTGTTAACAAGTGATCGCTGCCGCCATCTTGATAATTTATTTTAGCTGAAATGGGGAAATATTTTCAGGAAGTGCGGGATTGGGATTCCTAATTCGCAAATAGAAAAGTGATAACAATATAGCGTAGGTTGTGGAAGTAATTAAGTTTATGTCTTTGGGGTTCAAGAAACACACTTCTGAAACTCTATACTGTTCTGATCTATTGTTTTGTTATGTTTGGCAGTTTAGTCCAATCATAAGATGCTGGCTGGACTTTTAATTGAGTGAGTCGTGTTCAAATCTCGCTGCAGATTTCTGTTATATTATTTTGCTTCCAGTATCCCTGCAAACTGACTGGTAGCTGATTTTACCACGTTTTTATTAACTTTCTTTCTTTCTTGTTTGTCTGTTCGGTACAAATTTTACAATCGATTTTAAATTAACTTCCCGATGAGCTGAGACTTGAAACATTAAACTTAGCTCAGAACTGGATAGCAATGCAATATTAACTTATATAT
>JAGDQP010053975.1:0-13434 GCA_022664845.1 Lepisma saccharinum
TTTTTTTTTTCATAGATACAGAATCTGCAATAAAAGATGGAGATTCCAATTTTAAAAAATCAAACAGGGCCCCACACATTTTAATGGGTTAGCCCATCCGATAGCTCTGTTAATTTTCTGCAATTTTGTCATTTTCAAGATTTCAAACAAGACTTTATAACCGATACATTAAGCAGTTCTGGAACTTTGACAAGCACTCTGAAAGAGACCGCGTCCAAACTTTACTTTTATTCAATGGCAGCTAATTTTTTGTGTGGTAATCTCTTTGTGGCTGACTTACCTGTGTATGAAATTTCAAGTAGGGTTTCGGGGTGATCTGAGTGACCCTTCCCTTGTTAGAAGTACACGTATATGAGACAACCGTTTGCAGTAATAGCACTGGTATGAAGAATTCCACATGTTCTAAAATGGATTCAGGATAACTGAACCTTTAGTTTGATAGGGCAAGGAACGTATGGTCACCACTGCTACCAATGTATGTGCCCTTCAGCAAGGGTTTCTAGCAATATTATCTCTTGCAGTCTCCGTGATTGAAGTTGGCTTTAAATATTAGTCAGTGAAGATCCTTTTGAGATTAGTCGTAGCGCGTCTGACTACTAATCGGACGGCTCGGGTTCAAATGCCGACCAGAAGAATGGAGATTTCTATCGTAGTGTTCCCATGCCTTACGCTCCGAGGTGAGGTGTACTCACTATCTTATCAAATTGAGTACCAGGTCGAGCGTGGGACTGACCACCTCACCTCGCTTCTTACCGTAGGCCAAGAAAATGTGGAGCGCTACCTCCACATTCCCCATGCACCGTTCACAGCGCGTGCATCTCGCACAGGGAATAGCATTACCCTTTTTGTGTAAATTATAATAGGAATTTGTTTATATGTAAAAAAATTTCTTGAAAGTAATTCATGTACTATGGCTCACTACTAGTTTCCTTAAAGTAATTATACTTCTGCTGTAAGCAATTGTCCATAATTCTTAGTGATCCATGTAAATGAATATTATCGTTATAAAAATAAAAAGTTTAAGATTCACAGGGACTTTTCATAGAAACATAAATTATAATTCTCAATTTTAGTTATTCTAATGCAATGTAAATATGTAATATTGTTAGGTTTCTGCTTGCCACAAATATTTTGTAAAAAAAAAAATAATATTTAACTTATATAACTTTTTAATTACATGAAAAGAAATTAATATAGGTTTTTCTTACATCCCCCTTAACAATATCCGTTTCCCCCAAACGCAAAATTCTGGGGAAAAGCCTGCCCCGAACCAGCCCCTAAATACCCCACTAGTCATCTTTGTATATTGTAATTGCAAACAGCCATTTATTTTCTATCTACGATCTTCGTATAAGACGCAGATTTTCTCAGAAAAATTTCATTGTCACATTAACACTTTTTTTCGAACTATATTTTATGTAATTCAAATACTTCGATTTGAAATTTTGATGCAAGAAGTGTTCGCCCACTCACAACTGACGCATTGAATTGGACGATGAATGTGTGCAGCATAAATCGCAAAGATCAAAAAAAAAATCTTTCATCGATTTCCTATCTCGTGTGGGAATCAGAAATTAGAGGATACTTAAAATATTCTGATGTACCTACTCTGCAAAGAAATTAATATTTATGAATCGTGCATATTATGAAGGAAAACTCAACAGCAAATCACAATGTGGTTGACCCGACACTAACCAACCTTCGATTTGACTCGGATTGGTTTATTAAACACAGTGCCTTTCAAAGTACAGACATAATTCAGGATGTGGTTCTGGAAATCCTGAGTGGGGGCTGCGCCACCTTTATCCTAACCAGAGTATCTGCGGAAATGGACGCCCATGGCGCCGATCTGCCTTTCCTCGGTTGGGGCTGCGCCCCCACAGGGTATGTTTATCCTCATTTATTGTAACCTACTCGTGATGGCACACCTTCATACCAAATTTCGTTTCTCTAGTTTCAGTGGTTTGAAAAATGGGTTTTTGGGCAGCCATTTTGGATTACAGGTGACAACTTTTTTCACGTTTTCTTCTATTGTCGTGACCTACTCGTACTGGTACACCTTCATAGCAAATTTCGTTTGTCTGGCACGAACTGTATGGAAAATGGGTTTTTGGGCGCCCATTTTGGATCCAAGATAGTGTTTAAAAAAATGTTATAATATTTTCTTAAACTACTAGTGACAATACACCTTTATGCTAAATTTCGTATATCTAGCTCAAACAGTGTGAAAAATGAATTTTTGGTCCGGCATTTTGCATCCAAGATGGCGTCTTTGGATACATTTTCTAATATGTTCGTAACCTACTAGCAATGATGCACTCTCATACTAAATTTGGTGTTTCTAGGGCAGTGGTTTAGGCTATGTAGTTTTTACTACAATATGTTTGGCGGCCATTTTGGATCCAAGATGGTGAATTTTTCATCATTTTGCAATATTTTACCAATCTACTCTTAGTCATACGCCTTCATACGAAATTTCGTATCTCTAGCTCAAACGATGCGGTCCACCATTTTGGATTCCAGATGGCGTATTTGAAGTTTGAAGACATTTTTAATATTTTCGTAACCTACTAGTGATTTTGTACGTCGTACTAAATTTCGCTTCTATAGCTCCAGCCGTTTAGGCTGTGTATTTAATACAACAATGGATTTTGCGGATATTTTGAATGCAAGATGGCGACTTTTTCAAAATGTCGGACCTTCATATCAAATTTGTTTTTTTCTAGTTCCAGTAGTTTGGCCAGGGAAATATGATCAGTGTTAGTGAGTCAGTCAGTGAGTGACCATGGGGCTATATATTATGTGGATTTGCTTTGCTTCGATGGGGGTGCTGTCCCCAGTCCCTCGTGAGGGCTGCACCTCAACTTGGGAGTTTTGGGGATTGCGCCCCCTTTATAGTAGCTACTCTCTTTGGGCATCTTTCCCTCATGGTGCCAACTGGCCCAACAACCCGGTGGGGGTGGGGGTGGGGTTGGCCCCATATTGAAAGTGTGTCCCATTTATTCTAACATACCCGTGATAGTACGCATTCATACTGAATTTCGTTTCTCTAGCCTCAGCGGTTTTAAAAATGTGTTTTGGGGTCGTCATTTTAGATTTAAAATGGCGACTTTTTAACATTTTCTTATATCATCGTGACCTACACCTGGTGGTACACCTTCATACAAAATTTCATTTCTCTAGCTCGGACAATGTGGAAAATAATATTTGGGAGGTTATTTTGAATCAAAAATGGCTACTTTTTCAATATTTTGCATCTTTTTCTTAACCTACTCTTGATGATACACCTTTATGCCAAATTTCGTATCTCTAGCTGAAACGGATGAGGAAATGTTTTTGGGCCCGCCATTTTGTATCTAAGATGGCGATTTTGAATACATTTTGTAATAATATTTAGCTCTCTAGTGATTATGTACCTTCATACCAAATTTCATTTCAGTAGCCCAAGCGGTTTGGGCTGTGTATTCTATGCAACAGTAAGTTTGGCGGCCATTATATCCAAGATGGAGACTTTTTTGAAAATGTAACATTTTCTTAAACTACTCATAATATTACACCTTTGTGCCAAATTTGATCTCTAGCTCAAACGGTGTGAAAATTGATTTTTAGGTCCATCATTTTGGGTTCAATATGGCGCCTTTGGAAACATTTGGTAATAATTTCGTAACCTACTAGTGATAATGTACTACCATACCAAATTTCGTTTCACTAGCTCCAGCGGTTTTGGCTGTGTATTCTATACAACAATGAGTTTGGCGGCCATTTTTTAACCAAGGTGGCGACATTTTGGAAATGTAATATTTTCTTAAGCTACTCTTGATATTACACCTTTGTGCCAAATTTGGTATGTCTAGCTCAAACGACGTGGAAAAAGGACTTTAGGTCCACCATTTTGGATTCAATATGGCGCCTTTGGAGACATTTGGTAATATTTTCGTAACCTACTAGTGATAATATATCACATTACTAAATTTCGTTTCAGTACCTCCAGCCGTTTTGTTTCAGTAGCTCCAGCCATTGGACCAAATGTCCTGTGGACGAAAGGTCCTTTGGACTGTCGACTAGACGAAATGTCCTGTGGACGAAAAATCCATTGGACCAAATGTCTATTAGACGAAAAATCCGTTGGACCAAAAGTATGTTGGACGAAATGTCTTGTGGGCGAAAAATCTGTTGGACCAAAAGTCGAGTGGACGAAATGTCTTGTGGACGAAAAATCTGTTGGATCAAAAGTTGATTGAACGAAATGTCTTGTGGACGAAAAATGTGTTGGACCAAAAGTCGATTGGACGAAGTCTTTTGGACGAAAAATCCGTTGGACGAAATGTCTTGTGGACGAAATCTCGCGTGGACAAAATTTCGTTGGACGAAATGTGGTGTCACCGTTCGGGATTGCTGCTGAAAGAGATTTATCCCGTAAAGAGAGAAAAAAAAACAAGACAGAGTGAGAGTGGGCAGGGGGAGAGAGGCGCAGACTGTGTATTCATAATGGCTATAATTTCATTTATTTCCATGTGTTGCGCCATTTTTCTTTCCCCCCTTCCTTGTTTTTTGCTCTCTTTTTTCGCTCTTTCCCCGCCTTCTTTAATGCTTTCTCTCTCTCTCTCTCTCTCTCTCTGTTTGTGTGTGTATGTGTGTTTGAACACGACAATAAAGGGATTTCTGTCTAACTCTCTCGTGGTTCTCTAGATGATGCTCACCTCCAAATGCAGGAATATCCTCACATACCATGTTTTCCCGCATATTTGTACTGTCATGTTGGTTGTCTAACTATGAGGCGTATAGTGCAGCAATTCTTCTGGAGGAAAAAGCTACTATATTTTATAACTCCAACCTCCATTTACTTTAGTGCGTGACTGTACAAAGCTATATACTGATGTGAGGTCGAGTATGGCAGGAAAGTAACATGGTGCACTTTACTTCCGAGGTACAGATATATATATTCTTCATATAATTGGAACATCTTGCAATGTCCTATACAAAATGATAACATCTCTTTTTTATTATCTTTAAGATAGCTTTTTTGTGAGCGGTGAACCTGGTAACTTCTACATTCATCTTCACTTTCCTCTATTTAATACATTGTTTTATATGTTGGACTGATGAAGTTTAGAGCAAAATATTTATAGCCTGTCTGATGAATATTTTATTCCAAATTATACGATTTTACTCGATTCGTTAAGGTATTCATTCCGCATTCGTAAATGTCCATCATTCACAGTGTTTCAGAGAATACTTTTTCTTTCTTTCTTTTGCTGAAAAGAAAATCATGTATCCATGTGGGACTGTTATGACTTTACGTTCCTTGATGGTCTGTTAGAACATGCAATATATCCCTAAAAAGACTACATTGTAGCAACTGAAGACTTGTTTAATGGTCCTTACACAACGAAATGGCCTTATTGCCAGACATTCGTTCTCTAAACGGGCATTTTATGAGAGAGATTCCGATTCCACTATAGAACCCAACGCTTGAATTTGTCGAGTGTCCCCCGTCCATAGCCAAGATCGTATTCGTTAATTATCTAGTCAGGTTCTGGAATCCTGTCATAAAAGTTGCATTTAGCAATGTACTTCCATGTTGTTAATTAGTGTGAGTTTTCATCTTTCTCATTTTCGTTAACATTTTCGTAATATTGAGAATATTGTTCTGTGTTAACATTGACGTATATTTTATTTTACGAGATGGCGGATTTTCGACTTTTACTGAAAGCAGTCAGGGCTTAGCAAGTGATGAAACTTGAATGATAGTTGGAATTTTCCATATATGTTTCAACTGAGCGTCATGAACATCTATATTCTTTTCGTATGCGCATGAGCATTTGGATTTTGCACATTTATCCTATAAATATAAAAAACAAAATAGTTAAGGATAACTATGTCATCTTACATCTAACTAGTATCTCTCTTCGGCGATATATAACACAAACTAAACTAATAAGTACATTTATTATTAATTAATCTGGTTAGTCACTTTCTTTCTCCTCCTTGTTCCACTTCTTATATTTTAAAGAAAACATTTATCACACTGTAGTGGAATTTCCTCGGTTTTACGTATTAATAGTAGTCCCCAATTTTAAGTGTTGGATGACATTATTTACTAATATAGAATATGAAAGTGATTAAAAGAGATAAGTGAACTGGACTATTACATTTTGTAATCTTTATGTATGTTGGATACAAAAGCGAAACCGGGCAACTTACCCCAGTAGCACACAAACGTGCTTTGAACATTCATTTTTGGTTTATTTCGTTGAAAAAGTACATTTCATTTTAAATCATATTTCAATAAAGACTTGATATTGTTGATGAAATGTTACTTCAATCTGGATTCAACTGTTATTTTCAAATATGATATAGACATCGTTTCATGGATTCTTTATAATTTAATGGAATAAAGGTTGTAATTAAAAGCTAATTGAATGCCATTAACTATTATTTTGTGTCCTCTTTTGCATGTTGAAAACACGTTGAATTTCAATCTGTATTGCACTGAAGATTTGATTTTGTTGGTAGGAAGTTAATGTGACGTGTTTTTAACTATTATATTGAACTATGCCCTAGATTATGCTTCATATGTGTCTTTCCAAGTTAATTACATAAAAAAATGTGTTTAAAAGCAGATAGAATAAACTTAACTACGTGTCTCATGTTGTCATTTGCATATTAAAAACATTGAATTTAAAAATATATTGCAACGAACACTTGATATCGTTAATGGGGCGTTAAAGTGAAATGTTTTCAACTATGACATAGATTTCGCTTCATATGCGTTTCTCAAAGACGACATATTACACTTATTAAGAAATACAAATTTAATAGTTCAACTATGGTCAAAGTGTTAAAGAAGGAAAGTATTCTTTATTCTTATTCTTACATGATGGTGAAACGACCCGTCTGGATTTGTGGCGCCTGTGTTCAAGACTGCCTATTACTACAGATAACGTCTTCGTAACATAAAGGGAATAGTAAAAGAGTAGCGACTCTGAAGAAGACTTCGTGGTTGAGTGGTTAACGTGACGAGCTACCAACAACGAGTGCGGCAAGTTCCAGATACGAATCCCACAGCAGACGGTTGAAATATGTACTGATGGAACATTCATTCTGTATATTTATGTTGAAAGCAGCGGACAAAATGAAGCTAAACGTGTATACTAAGGGACAGCACCCATGGTCTGTTTTGGACAACTGAACTCTTTTCTTCATCGACCGCTTCTTAATTTCAACATGTTTCTTCTCAATCATTATTTAGCGTCGAATAAACCGTTGAACAGGCGGACATTTCAGTACATATACAATGTTAAAATTACGTTTCGGTATTGACCTTTAAACCACGTATTTTCAACGTATGTGTGCCACTGGGGTTTGGTGGCCCGGTGAGCGGGTATGACCCAGAGATATAGGTGACCCGGTCCGAAAACTGACCCGATTGACCAGATTCACTTGATCATCCCTGGACTGACCCGGTGACCTTGTCTTCACCCAAATGATCTGACTGACTGTGATCCGACGACCCTGTGATCGAATATTAGCTAACGCCTCGGCGCACGACTACCTCAGTTGGCGGTTATTTGCACAGTTCTGGGGGTATGTTTGTCCTTTCCGGGAATATGTGCCTATTTCCATACGTTATTACGACTTTTAAGAACTTTAAACGCTGAATTTTTCGTGCTCTGGAGTAAAACCCCAGTCTTGGTCACCCTTTCAAAAAAGCACTGTTCAAACGGAACAGCGTATAATAATAAGGAAATAATAAAAACTCTGCCCTCGGGTAACTGGATCGAAACCGGGTTACTGGGTAGAAATTGGGTCACCGGATCTGGCCTGGTCTTAAGTATAAGCCGGTGATCCAGTCCAAAATTTGACCCGATTAATCCAGTGACCCGTTTCGGCCTTGAGTGGCTATTCATGTTCTAAATTGCAAGCCGTCTTTGTATTTAGCATTTATTGTCTGTGAGACAGGAAGTGCGAAGGTAGAACTTAATTCCAGGTACCATAGCAGCATGTTCCTCGTCTAATTGAGGGAAATCTGCAAATTCTGAGATTTCTAAGCGTCAGGACAACTCAGACCATCTCTACATCCTACGTGTCGATTTGTACATAGCCCGACTTAGGTCACTGGACTACAGGGTATTTCGTACAATATCCTTTTAAGCGGTCGGGAAGGGCGATAGCCATAGTGCTGTCACCGCTCATCAAATTCATTTTATATTTATCCTACGCGGACAGCCACACACACATATCACTACACAAATGTAAAATTATAACATCATTTTTGCAGCAATGAGTGAAAATCAAAACTAAGCCTTGTTCATTTGTCACAAGTTTGCACGTATCAGTACCCTAATACGTTACTTTTAGTGGTCCAAAGAAAAACATTATCCGTTACATGAGTAGAAATCAAGTTCTAGCATTAATTAAAGGTACTATCTCGGTATTCGTATTTTATAGCTAAAAGAAAACCTTATAAACGCCAGTTATAATGGTAAGCTACGGAATTTGAACTTACGAATTCATTAACACGAAACAAACTAGCTACCATTGAGACACAACGATAGGTAATGAAGTATTATTGTTAAATCACGTAACAATAGTACTTCTGAACTTATTAGAATACGTTCTCAAATGTAAGTCGTCTTTTTAACAAAAAATCCATTTTCGTTAAGACTATGAAAAGAAGACAGGGGCCAGCGGTGGCTCAATAGTACAGCGCTCACATCTAGTGCTTGGGGTCGTCGGTTCGATCCCTGCGCATCCAACGTGGACTTTGCGGTGGACAAACACCGTGTGTGTGGGTTTTCTCGGGGTGCTCCCGTCTCCTTCCACTTTCTTCATTCCACCAATCATCCTATCATCATCCATCTGGCATGAGCCAAAATTGCCTAAAGGTCTTAAAAATTAAATTAAAATTCAAAATAAATAGAAATATTTAGAAGTGCATTAATATCAAACCCCCTCTATCTAAGCTGTTATGGTTGAGAATTTTTGATCAACAACAGACAGCCACGCAGGTTCGAGTCCTTCTGCTGTCCATTCTGACAGATTTTTAAGGACATTTCTAAATTTCATCAGGCAAATTCCTGGATGATTATAGAAAAAAAGAACTGACCAGAATTTCCTCTATCCCTTTCTCCGGCAGACTGCTCACCAATAGACATCATCCCTAAGAATTAAGATTGACTTAGCATTCCATGCCAGTCAACTCATTGAAATGTCTATTAAGTAAAAATAAAAATAAATATAAATAGAGTATACCTGGTCAACTTCCGCGGAAGCTCACGGTGGAAGAGTGGTCACCCAATAATTGGGAGAACTTGTGCTAAAGGTCAGGCACAAACCATCCTGACTTTTTCGGGCACATTGCACAAATGTCCGATTTGAAGCGGAGGTGATATAAAGACCTCAAACCCGAAGGGATTGGACCAATAACGTCATAACGTTACACCAAATAGCGTTCCTGGAAACAAACATACTGAACATGCTGTATTTCCCTAGTTTGTCAGTTGTTATACCGTTACAGTGTGGCGTTAGGTAGGGTTGCGGTGGCTCAGTGATAGAGCGCTTACCTCGAGTGCTTAGGGTCCTTAGTTCCACTCCAGCTCATGCCATGTGGGATTTGTAGTATACCAACACCGTGTGCATGGGTTTTATCAGGGTTCTCCCGTTTCTACCCACTTCCTTTATTCCACCAATTCTCCCATCATCATCATCCGTACGGCCTGAGTCAAAGTTGCCTAAAAGCCTTAAGAGGCCCCAGTACCTATGCTGCGTATGAGTGTTTTCATATTTGTAAGATACTGGACAAACGACAAGCAATAATGATTTTGGAAAGTGGCCTCAATAATACTTGTAAATTTGTATCAAATGAACCACCTGATATTTTAACATTGTTTATTTTAGCTGATAAATTAGGATACTCGTAATTGCGGACCTCATACGCCTAAGTAATTACGGGTTTTCAAATTTTTCATCTAAAATAAGCAATGTCAAAATCTCAGGTGGATCATTTGATACACATTTGAAGCTATTATTGGAGCCGCTTTCCAAAATTTCATTGTTGCTTGTCCAGTATATTAAAAATATGAAAAGACGCACACACAGCGTATGTATTGAGACTAAGACCTTATTATTTAGAAAAAAATCAAATTCTATGTGGTGTCAGAGCGAGTCATTACGAATTCACAACTTAGAATTCTTTATGAATTCAAACGGAGGCACTCTGAGTGACTAGCAACTAAGAACATTAATGCAGTTTTCAAGGAAAGTATTTCTAATGATTGGACAACATTTCGATTGTTTGTGAAATTCCTCACAGGTGATACGACGTTTGAAAATCAACTTTCTGACTATGGGAATTTAGCTGTTTTAAATTAACTCCTTGAGTTAAACTCTGGCAAAGATCTCGCTCTATGGCTATCGACATATTCGAATTTTTTGGCAACTTTTAGCTCTCCAGATACTTGAAGAAGTTGTGAACATGGATGCTGCATGAACTAATGCAAGTTAACAAGGGAGGCCACCTTGGAATTTCAGGTTTTCTCATGTTTCTCAGGTTTCTCAGAAATCTCAGGTTTCTCAACCACCAGGAATTTTATTCCATTACAACTCGTTACAAATGTGCCTGTCACAGTATAACAATCGTAGATTATCTGCACAGTCAGTGCAGCGCTTGGATATAGATGAATCACCAGAACCCTGTGAAAAGACTTTATTCATACACAATGTAGTGTTTTGCATAGTGGTCTGCGATTGGAGCTATTTATAACTTTTCCCTCAAAACTACTTTTTGCTGTTAGCTATAAATGCCGAACATCCAAGAACATCTCCATCGCCTACGCCACAACTTTTGGACCCGCACCCGAAATTCTCGAAATGAGGAAGTTAAGAACATCGGCACAGCACCACCACAAAGAGCAACATACCGAATGCCACGCCTTCCCTAATCCTCCTCCAAGCACCTCCAATCCCACAACATTCCAATCCACCTGAAATAGCCTCATTCATGAAACTATCTCATAATCATTTCATTACCTCAAAAAACATCATCATCTCATCAACAAATTAAATCATCATCACCTTAAAAAAAACATCATCATCACCTTCAAAACAGCTTGCGACAGTTGCGCCTGGAACCAGTTAAGAAACAGTTAAACCACATCAAGTAAAACACCCAAATAAGATGGAAGCCATGGGGCATACCCCGAAATGTCTACAAATGGAAACAACCGCCAAGTAAAAGATTGGATTGGCTGAGTTAAAATGTGGAAAATGTACAAACAACTTCGTCACACGTAGCTTACATTGGTCGACAGATTGCCATTGCCTTGCACAATGACGTTCGCTCTCATGCTCTGTGAAAGACTGAATAGACACTCCACGAATTGGAGAATGAACATCTTCTTCATCTTTGATATTCTCCTGACATATAATCAAGAAATGAGCTTTTTCTATTCCTAGCAACGACGCAGACGTTTATCTCGGCGTATAAGAAATGTTGACAGCCACAAGATACCGCGGAACCTACTTTATGGCAGAATATGACAAAAGTATGTCCATGCAGAGGAAGACTACTTTGTCTGGTTACTGTTGTATTATATAAGCATTTTGCATGTATATTTGAAATTCTGTCTTCGGGACGCATCATTTTCGTCAATATCTAATTCGCATTAGTGTATTGAACTTTCGTAAATAACGGGAGGAAGACCAATAAACACAAAATTCATAAGAATGACGAGGTTGTTCATCTTTTCAATAATCAGTCTTTGCGTTTACCATCTCATGTGTCCCTGTAATTACTGCGGAACTTCTCCCTCTTTATTGCATAATACAGCTGTCTCTGAACATATACAAATATCCCATATTTATCAGGTATTTCCTTTCGAAACGTTAAAGTATTCACTAATCTATCACCATTCTCGTTTTAACTGCCATTATTATCATATTGATGCTAGTAAACAAAAATAAATTTCATACCTGATACTATGATTAGAGTTTTAGAAAGGTGTATTATTCACGTTGTCACAATTACATGTGCAATTTAACGATCGTATCCAGACATCAGCTTGGCATCATACTGTTCTATAGTGTTATGATAAAATTAGTTATGAAAATAGTTATGAAATTAGTTATAAAACTGGATATAGTTATGATAAAATTATTACAACTGACATAACGACAGCGAACAGTGGTCCAGAATCACTCAAAATCTGGCCAAAACCCCAAAAATCAAAGTCGGCAGAAAGAACCGAGACAAGTCTAGTATCAAACACACAGGTCTTATCTATTGAGAAAGACATGGGACGGTGAGAAAATCAGGCCCTTTATTCCGTGATCCCCCAAGCAAATTTGCATTGCAATGAAGTTGCTAAAATTCCATTTTGTGAAGGGATTGCCTGTCGAAAGTTGACCATTGTAGTAGAAAGAAGTGTAATATCATACTGCAAGATAGCAATGTCTTGAAAGCTTCCTGGTAGCTTACAGTGTTCACATAATTAACTAAAAAAGGTCTGTGAAGTAGGTGATAAACGAAAAGTTTATTCTATGGGTGTTTAACTTTCTCGTAGAGTTATAAGTCGCCTGAAGCGCTATGAAACTAAGGTTTTGTTGTCAGAACATAGATGAACACTTCCTATAGTAGAAACCAGAAGCAAATTTTGCTAATTGTATCTGTTCTTTGTTTAAATAAAGAAGTTCGTTGCTGCATGTTAGGTAATTTGAATGAAAATTTGGGAGCATTATTATTAATGTATGAACTTTCTCTCCTCTCGTTGCAGATATGTCTTACAAAACGACAAGAACTCTGTACTGTCATGCGGAATGTGAAGGGCAGCAAGGACAGCAAAAGAAAGCATCTGATAGAATTTCTTCAGAGGGAAACGTCATTGGATGCAAACGCGAAGCAGCAAGTAGCAGAAATTTGTTATCAACTTTTCCGAAAGGTGGAGAAATGTCAAAAAATATATAAAGTTTTCGAGAAGGATAATGCACAATGGTTAGACGGTGAAGTTTTGAATACACAGAAGGATAACAAAACCTCGTGAATAACTTCAAGAATTACGCCGACAGGCGGCAGACTTCAGATGAGTTTTTCCAGAAGCAGCTCGCACACAAAGCGAAGAAACACGCAAGTTTTCAGGTCAACTGGGTGCAGTGCTAGCCCGACTTCACCGTCCAATCATTGTATGTTATCCATCTCGAAAATTTTATATATTCTTTGACATTTCTCCACCTTTCGAAAAAGTTGATAAAATTTTGCTGCTTGCTGCTTCGCGTTTGCAGTCAACGTCGACGACTTTTCGCTCTGGAGAAATTTCATCAGATGCTTTCTTTTGCATTCCTTGTTCGCCTTCACATTCCGTAGGACTTGGTACAGAGTTCTTGTCGTTTTGTAAGACGTATCTGCAAAGAGAGCAGAGAAAATTCATGCATTAGTAA
>JAGDQP010053978.1:0-13433 GCA_022664845.1 Lepisma saccharinum
CCCATTGCTTTGCTTTTGAGCAGGCACACTTTTTAATCCTGTTGCAAACTTTAATAGTACTGTTATTGTTATTTTGTTCAATTTTCTTTGTCTTTTCCTTATTATAAATATTTAGTTTTCAACACAAGACAAGACAGTGTTTCTCAGCTTCATTTTCTTTATACTTAGCAGATAGCCTGTGAATTACTTTAGTGTCTTTGTAAAAGAAGATAATAATAAAAGGATGAATGGTGATTTAAAAAATGCATTAGTCTTATGGTGCCTGCGAAGGCTGACATGCATTTCCCTGCTTGTGCTCATGGATATTTCACATTCAAGTAATATAAAGAACCTGAAATTCTGCATATTATGCGCACTTTGACAATACTTTCGTCAATACTGAAGTACAATGGCAGTTTTGTATGACAGAATAATTTTGAAACCTCGTAAAACTCATCCTATGTTTTCATAAAATTATTCTATGTCAATTCTTTGTTTCTATAATTCCTCTGCAACTATACAAGACCGGATTTCTTTTTCTTCAGGAAATGATCTAGAGTGAATGTACTATCATACTATATCAGCAATGTTTTATAATTCTGAACGGTTTTGCGACAGTCGAAGAAGAAAACTTCAATTCGCTCTTCTGTAAAAAAGAGGTAAGTTGACATAGAACAAAACACTTTTCAGGCGACGAATTATAGTCAAGCCAGAGTAGAGCTGGGGTGAGGATGTGGAAAGAAGCCAGGGTCTAGGTTTGAAGCTTGATACCAACATCAATCTTGTGTGACTGAGAAATACTCTGGATAAACCTCGGTCAAGGTGATGGAGCTCTGGACCTACAGAACGCGAAGCTAATGATCTACCAACTGAGCAACGGCCGCTCTGTACATGTTTAATAGAATGTATGCTATTCGTTAAAGAACCATTTTCTTATTTCAGACAAACATTAAGTTATTACTGTATTAAATTAGTGTGTTTCATTATCTCATAACGGAGAGAAATCTGCCCTTTCAAATAGATGTTGGTATGGCGATGACATTATAACATATATTTTCTAAAGGAATCCAAATAGTTCCATACTTGTTCACGTACTTGAGTGGTATAATTAATAAGGTATTCATGATTTTTCTAAATGTCACTGTTATGGTCATTTATTTTAAGTATAATGTATCAGTCATCTTCCCCTAAATCAATGAGCATCTCACACTGATGTGCTGCGTAAGATGCACATTTTGATCTGTCAGTTTAAGGTTGATGTAAAACAAAGATTTCCAACAAAATATGGCAGCAGTATCTCGGTGTATATATAATGTATTTTTACCGTTGCACGAAATCTCAATGCTGCTCCTACAAATTGAAGCCGGGAGAGTTCAAACTTTCAGGGAAGAAAGTTCATAACCAAATCGAAAGTTCTATCCTTGTCGATTTTCTTTCTTGTTCATTATTGAAAAAGCTTCATTTTTTATAGGTTTGAATATCCATAACAACAACGAAGCTATTTTAACAATGGATAAGAAACAAAATAAAAATTGGCACGGATATAACTCTTGAATTGGTTATGAACTTTCATCCCTGAAAGTTTGAACTCTGTCGGCTTCAGTTTGTAGGAGCAACATTGAAATTTCCTGCAACGATAAAAATACATTAGACATATACGGAGATAGTGCTGCCATCTTTTGTTGGAGATCTTTGCTTTACATTTATCTTAAAGGCTCATATATCTGTTGTGTATACACGTAGCTTCATGTACCTCTTCCGTAAGATTATGGTTGTTCAATATATATTTGTACAAAATTTTCCCTGTTCTCTTTGTCATCAGAATTACTTCACAATGGCACCTAGACCAAAATTGTAACATCTTCACTCAATCCACGATATAGTTAACTGTAGTGTACGAGAAGAATGAGATTAAATTCCATTAGGTGAATTTGCATTATTTCTTTGATATGGTAACTATGAATAAAATTGTTAAGAGCAATGTTTTGTTTATGTTGCGACGCTTATTATAGAGCTGGTCTATTATAACAAAAAACAAAGCTAAATGAAGATTTGATGTGAATAAGTTGGATCATGTTATAGATCAGTTTAAGCTAAATGATAATATATTGATCAAGAGTGAATACGTATTATTTATCGTAATAGTAGTTACATCCATCTTAGTCCTATTGATAGCTAACGTTCCCAGTACAAGGAGGCACGACTAGGTTGTAACAAGTACATAGTAAATATGTCACTACTAATTACAAATATGCTAGTAATCGTAAGAATAATGCATTGACCTTGCAGTGGTTCCATTGTTTTAGCTAATACCTAGCGATGGTACCGAGACCAGGACTGGTCTATTTCGTCTCGGTCATCTCTCGATTTCCAGACTGAGACTAAAATCTAGGAATCGAAACGGAGACTTATTTCTCGAGACGAGACGAGACTATCGTCTCGAGTGAGATAAAAGTCTTAGAGTAATTTTAATTTGTGTTAATTCTTTTGTTTATGAACTTTTTATACTAGAAAGAATCTTGTAACAATGATTAATTTTATATAACATATTATATTGTAGTTTAAAAATATGACGAAGTTATTAATACTAATTATTCCCTGTTGTTTATCAGCTTACTTAGTTACATACGTTATGGCTTACCGTACTCGGAAGTTCATCGTCGCAGTAACAAACTTTCTGCATAGGAATGTATCCTGAGCAAGATCAAGTTAGTTTTAATCATAAACACCTATTGTTTATCTAATTGTGTTGGATATTGATTCAGAGAAGGATAAACACAGAAAATGATTTTCATCCTTATGTCTTTAACTTCTGTTAACACTGTGTCATTTATATCAACCTCTAGACTGATTCCGTAAAGACTGTAAAATATACGTCAAGAAGTCAACTGGGTATATTTAAAGGTACTTTGATTACGCCAATTACTTATCTTTAAAAGAATGGGTTGAAAAATTATTAAAATTTTAAACAGTAACTTAGAACAACACATAGAGACAGTCTAATGTTCATCTTATTTTTTCTACGTATAGAAAAGATGTTGTGAGGTGTCCTTAAGGTACTTTATTAGTTTATGGAGACTAAACTGTACACAAAAAACTGTATTGTTTTATAGAAAAGTATACATATTACACTTTAGATACAGTAAAGATAAATTTATGCATTAAGCTATGCTACGCTGGGATAGTTAAATGACATTTTAATCTTATAACACGATTTATTTGGAGTACCAATGTGCGTATTTCAGTTTATAAGATACGCAATACGCTGTTGTATCCACCCTATTTTAAAGTAGCGCTTACCGAAAAAAAACATTTCGCTCTTTGTACCTTAAAGCATAGAAAGGCTGTAATCCATAGTTATGATTATGTGACTTGGTTCTTTTAATCAGTCAAGTGCAATATTTTAAACATATTGATTCAGATGGAGTTGCGTTAATTAAATTTTCATTTCTTTGTATTTGATTGTTTCCTTGTACAAGAGTTGACAATCTGTAAAGTTTGTGTCACAAACTGATAATGTGACTAATTATGCCAATATCATATTAATATTCTGTTTTTGTACTGATAGGAAAGCCTGCGTTTCCATTGCAAATGAATGAAAACACGTGAAACATTTCTAAGTCTATGACTCGCTTTTTCCGACACTCGATAGACGAGACTGAGACAAGACCGAGATCAAAGGAGCGAGACTAAGAAGAAACAGGTTTAGAATGGACACCAAGACCAATACTGAGACTTTTAGATCGAGACGAGACCGAGACCAAGATGAAGACCGTCCTTAAAACGTCGAAACAAGAACGAGACTTGTCAGTCTCATCTCCTCTCGATACCACCCCTCCTAATCTCATGGACCAGAAGAGACCATGTTTTTAGAAGTTGAAGCTTTATGAAAGCTTCCGAATCAATAGATTAATATTGGAGACGACTCTACAAGATGCCTTCAAATGAAACATAAAGACAGACGTTGGTAGTGCACCCGCATTTATTTTCATTTACATAATGGCATGTGGATATAACACGTCTCATAGGCTCAGTAGTACACCAATCTTTACATCTTAATCATGTTTGTTGAAGGTGTTTGTACCAGAACTATAGTTTCAATTATAAGGTACGCATAGTACTTCCGAGAGGCTTACTTTAAAACATTCACTCAAATTAAACAGTTTTTTTTTTCTAGTTGTAAGGACTGGATCTACAACTTTTAGTAAAGTGGCTTTCGAACCACAGCGGAATTTGAAACCATCACCACGCGCACAATAAGCGAGCTCTCTAACCTCTGGGTCACTCCGAGGTCTTTATAAAACTTGTTCATCCAACTGCAAATGTAACGTATTATGAAACAACTCAATATATTTCGTGACCATGATATACAGAGCCGTATTCATTAGATGTTTTGGCATGTTAATTTATTCATGGGCTCTAGGTACCTTTGGTTAATTTTTGTAAGTTAAATTTACATTTTGTTTACTATGGATTGTGCTGGAGGTTGTGACTTCGGTGATCACACATACGGAGTCAGGATTGGAAAGATATACAAGATCTTAGAATACGTACCGTATTGACATTCGTCCGGTAGGATTGAGGAAATACTGGAAACTCTTATTCAGGTTTGTGTGTTATTATAGCGACTCGGACTCGCCTCCCCAATCGCTATCCGAACTCAGCGATTGTAGCCACGTGCAGTGCAGCGTGCAGTGAGGACCACGGAATTTGACACATTCAGGTAACTGAAAAATGCACGTGTTTGATATTACGCAATTCTCACTATTTTAAATTATGACTAGTTGAACTACTATTACATATGTTATTAGGCTTTGTATTTTAAAGTGCGTTTACCAGAATGGAGTTTATTCATTTGAGGTGCTATGTAATATTTCAATAGACTGTGTTTTATTCTGTTCAGAAATTTAAGATGTTACAAGGGAAGAAATTGTTTGATGTTTTATTAGTTTGAATATATTATGGCGCCCTGATTAGAAACAAGCTTTAAATGCTTCTTTGGTATTTTTGTACAAAGTACCAATACGAGTGGAATATTTAGAAAAGTTCTTGTATTTTAAAGTGCTCTGTTTAGACCCCTACAAATGTTGATTGTAGTTTTCTCAATTCTTGAATTCCGTAGGAGTATCTAAAGTATTTTTTTTCTCTTTTTATGTATCTTAAATTTAGTGTTGTACTTTTACTGTGTGTTCACTTAATGAGGCAACGAAAACAGCCCTTTGCCATCTCTTAGTGGGCAAAAGTCTCATTCATTACCAAATCTAATTAAGATCGCTGTTCGACCAGTTGGAGGTGGTGGGGTAATGGTCTGAGGAGCATTCTGATAGTTACACACGTACTTCCTTTATCATCATACTACAATCTCTCGACGGTTTCTGCTACTGGAATCTACCAGTCAATCGTCAGCATATGTTAATCCAGGCTGTATACCTACAGTTTATGGATTGCTTTAAAAGGATAGTACACATGTTATGTGCAGATGTAAACACATTCGTGTTAGGAGTACATGACACTAAACTCTCTACGTACCATGGTCTTCTAACTCACTTGACTGCAACTTACTTGATATGGAATACTCTGGAACAGACTGTGAGATCTTCTGCAATGTCCTTGGCTGCATCCGGCTACGGAAGTCCTCAAATATCTGGCCCCAAAACATCAAGAAAAGTGTTCAAGTCTCCATAACATAGTTTTTTTCTAATTCCATGTAAATTCTAATTACTTTTTTTGCTACTGATTGATATCCTATAAAACATTATCTGAATATTATCCTTAGCGATTATTGTGATAGTTTACGGTTTCGAAAGTTATGGCTTCCCTCATCTTCTGTTGAGATTTAGCTATGTTTAACAAAGGTTAATTCCAATACTATACGCATGACCTGTTTTTGTAACTATATTCCTAATTAAAAATTAACTTAGCTCCACAAGAGACTGGTGCGCTCCATGTATGTCCAACAGTTATGCAACTTTTTGAAGAAATATTTGTTTATTAAATGCTGGACCTTAGTGAAACATGATCGGTTGTGTTGTTTTAATATTCTTAGAAGACCGGTTGTTCTCCTGAAAACCAAAGGAAACGAACTCCAGAGCACATTCAATATTTAATTAGCAAAATTGAAAGGAAATAGTCTTTCCTAATTTATATGTAAAGTGCTCCTAACTTCGAATCCTGGACACAAAATTGTTGTCCAGATAAAGAAATGGATACATAGTAACTGACCTCATTGCACTAATCATTTCTGCATGATTCACCTTATGCATGATAAAACGTCCTTCCACCAAGCGAACAGTGTCACAAATATTATTGAAGTTGAATAGCATACATGGCATGTAATAAAATGAGCAAAGAATTCAGTAAAAGTAATTAGAACTAATTTAAAATATATGCCGATGCAATTTTGTACAAAACATAAAATTTAAGAATAATGAATATAGGTTGTGATGTGATAATGAATAGTATGAACTATGATCATAAAATCATCAATATATAACCGGCAATATGAGAATTGGGTCTACAATAACTTCAGTTTCTGTAGATCTGATATAATACAAACAATCGCAGGAACTTAGTGTTGTTTTGGGTGATGTTTAGATACACCCCCGGACTAGAACTATACCTAATCACCCCGCATACCTTAATTATTATTACTTAAGACCTTTTCTTCAGCATTAATTGTAATGTCGACTCAGATAAACTTTACGTTAAGGAATTGAATACTTTCTTACGTTTTCAAAATATGATTCTACATTCAGTTTTCCTTGGTGTGATTAATAAACATTTTGTAACACATATGTAATTTCGAACCTGGTACTGCAAAGAGTTAGCTGAAGCTAAAATGTATTTATTCGCACTGTAATCGGAGCGTTATTATGACCATATATATTTTGTGAACTAAAAAAAAAACATCTTACGTGACCTACCAGTATCGCCTTAGGTTGGTTTCCTTAGATTAAGATTGTTTAACATATACTTGTAATATACAAATTCACATAAAGTTTAACCGACTGTACATCATAAAATAAAACCATATCACCCATATGATAAATCCAATGTCGATTCAAAAATCAATAAGAATGATTTATACACAACTGAATGATACAAGTTTATCTTTTATACCTTAAAGATTTAGCTATTGCACACATACAGTTTACTTAGACACCAATGACACATCTCCAGATCCACGCTTCATGTTGTTCGAGTTATAGGCGAAGAAGTGTGAAGAGGTGTCGGTATGTTTATGCCTTTACGTACCATTTAGTATGTTACAGGTATTTCGTGACTTGATCAGAAATACTTGCAAGCTATCACAAACATACTTTCAGCTTTGGTGAGACATCAACACACGAAAATGGATTCAATCCATCTCCCCAGGACAAAGTTCAGCGCTTTAGGGAAATTAACTGAAGTGGAATAGATCGAAAAACTGGAATGACATTTACAATAAAGTAAATGATTGAACAAACCAAACGTCAACGTGCAAGGTATTGAAACACATGCTGGAATGTAGCAAGTAAGAGAGATGCTCACAAAGGTGATGCAGGGAGGGGTTTGTATGATTACCATCATTGTTTCCTTTTAGGAAGCTCTATGAAGATAATAAAGCTTCCGCCAGACGAATGTACCACAAAGATGCCAAATGAGCATTTCCTGGATTCGCACCAGTAACTCAAAAAGTTGAAATCATAGGAATGGAATGCCCGAAAACAATAGTAACCCTCATTAAAAAAAAAAAACAAATTACTACAGAAATGCAATGGTAACACGCATGTGAGCCGAACTGTGGAAAGAGTTCAAGTTAAAAACAACAGATGGCAGCATATTGGCAATTTATTTTTAAGGGAGACCGCATATGCCGGCAAGACAGAATGCATTTTCGTAACTTAATATCTCAATTCATCCTATTCAGTTGATTACTATTGTTTTCCCTCATGCCATTCATATGTTTGAACACGTTGTATTTAGAGAGTCATAATGTTATCACACGAATTGCAGATTCATTTAGAACTTGGAATCTCCTTAGTAGTAGTTAGTTATTGCCTAATATATAATAGTGACATAAGCAAGTTTTTACAATATGTTATTACATAAGGTGGTACGGTTTGGGCTTTTGGGTACTTTATATAAGAAGAAGAAAATTTAGGAAAGTAATAACCTTGCATAATTACGTACCCCAAACGAAACATTTTCACAAAAATCAACGGGTCAGTTTGCGGGGTTCTGGGTACCAAGGGGTACGCGCTGTTCTAATTTTCTTATCAGCTCAAATGTTTCAAGCAGAAATCAAAGAGAGACTTCAAGTGAGACGTTCAGTGAAAACCCGAACACGATATTTCAAGTAGTTATTGAGATATGCCTGAATAACTATTGCGACCCCACGAAAATTGAACTTGTAGCGGTTCGGTACAAAATGGAAGGGAATCCTAAAACTACTTACAAATCACAATAAAATAAAATAAACCATTACTCACGGTGTTTTCAGCGGGTTCCTATGTGGGGTTGTGAGGTACACTGTGGGGTTCTGAGGTACACTGTGGGGTACCCACAATATCGGTTATCGAAGTTTGTCCGATTTCTTTATAGAGAAAATGTTCATTACTATACAACATTACATTAAGTGAAAATTCGAAGTAGGTAAGTTAAACAGTTACCAAGATATGGCGCGGGAAACATTTGACCCCATGGTTACAAGGCGTGGGGTACGGCAACGCGATGATGAGCTACTCCAAAACTAACCCTGGAAGTTATCAAGTAGTTTTAAACTGTCATTCACAATGAATTCTAAAGTAACCTATGTGGGCTTCTGGGTTATCAGGGGGTATACGTTATTCTCATTTCTAGATATTAGTCAATTTTTTCCACCACAAATTAAAAATACTTCAACTGAGACATGCAGTGAAAATCCGAACACGATATTTCAAGTGGTTATCGAGATATGCCTGAATGACTATTGCGACCCCACGAAAAATGAGCTTGTGGGGTTTCGGTACAAAACGCGAAGGAATCCAGAAGATACTTACAAAACTTGATATAATAAAATAAAGCACTGCTCAGTATGTTTTCATCAAGTACCTATGTGGGGTTAGTGGTTCTGTGGGGGTACTCACAATATCAATTATCGAACTTTGTCAGATGGATATATGAACAGAATATACAGTTTTTCTACTTCAGTTCTAACGTTAAATCCCAAACTGCTCTGCAGTTTTAAAAAAAAGGAAGTACTTCACCGGTTTTTGTGATTGCAGAGCTCATATTTGAAGTATTGAAGCAGTAAATATAATTGCTATTCTAATTTTCTGTCTGTTTTATACTCGCGTTAACTCGATTTTTGTCATTTAGAATTATCAGTTTAGTGACGTCAGAATTTCGCTGTATGAATGTATGGAACATACCTCTCTTTGCGCAGAGCCCTGAGTGCCCAGTTACAGCTATTGTTCATCATACGTCACAATGGTACACTATTGTATTTGCTCACAACTCATTAAATGTGATATGTACACAGAGATAACTTATAAAAGCCTGTAAATTCAATAAATGGACAAAACATGTCCTCTGTTTCTGGAATATGGTACTTCCCGTATAATTTTATATTCCACGCCATGCTTCGTATGTATAGGTGAACCTTATGTCCATACGTGTTTAAGTAGAACTATACGTCCTTCCTGAGGGTATAAGCTTCACTTCTATGTTGGAAATATGATGTTTAATATGTGAATGCTCATTTTTTAGACATCTCTTTTACCATTGTTTTTACACTGAAGATACATCTTAAGGGTCACATTAATGTCCTTCTAAATTGTCAGGCATTTTTTCTTTTCCTATTCCTGGATAGGCCCTTCTCATGTGATTCAAAAATCTCACGAACTTTGCTCCATTTTGTGGGATTCTGTTAAGTATATTTTCACCACACATCCACTCACCAACATACACTTCTACAAGTTCCAGGCTATTGCATGTGTTAAGCGTTGTTTTAACATTTCTCCAAGATCTTTCATCATTTTGCGTGTGATATCTGAGTGGAACCACATTTGGTGCTGGGGCGGACCTGCCCATTGCGTGTCAAAATACTCATTTAAAAATCTACCAGCCAGGAACCCATATTGTATTTTCTTCCCTTCGAGGACGCACAAATTCTGCAGTATGATTAACGGTGCCATGTTCGCTAAAAGCTCCATTGCACCTATTATAGGCTCGCCATTCATCAGAACAAATAAAACTGTCAGAGTCAATATACTGTTGCATTATTGGGAGTAATGTGTCAGAAGATCCGTCAGGCACAACGACTCCGAAGCACAACTTTGTTGTTCTACTTAAGCCTCCAAACAACCATACATCTTGCCACATTTCCTATCGTCCAATATTCTATT
This sequence comes from Lepisma saccharinum, assembly GCA_022664845.1. Classification (NCBI taxonomy): domain Eukaryota; kingdom Metazoa; phylum Arthropoda; class Insecta; order Zygentoma; family Lepismatidae; genus Lepisma; species Lepisma saccharinum. The sequence goes on from JAGDQP010053978.1 coordinate 10,347, forward strand.
TCCTGCGGAATAAATGAGTTTCGTCAACTTCTACTACATTTGTATCTCCACCAATCGGGATGAAGTCATGCCAAGCTATTTTAGATGCCACACTTCGAAAGTAGCTATACCAAGCCACACAGGTATGAGAAGCAACACTAACGTAGTTTGTAGAGTGTGTGACAGGAATAATAGTCAACCAACAATTTATAAGTTCACAACCTTGCTATGGTTCAAGTGGGTTGTTCTTGACCTCCATTTGCACTGCTCTGTTGATGTTGGTTGTTTTTTAACATGAGATACTCGATTTTGTGACCTCATGCGTCTTTGCCGACAGGGATACTTGATTTTGTGATCCCTTTTCTTCAGTAATTTCTATCATACCGAAACCTGTGAGACTCAAGTGCCAGGAAATATGAATGACGTAAAAAATATCTACATTTTCTGTAAGTATATTTAGTTACAGAAATTTATCATTCATTTGGCTAGTCATCATCAATAGTAGTATTACTTGTATTATTATGTTGAATTAACTTTGTTGGTAATAAATGTTACGTGTAGAAATTACAATATTTTATTTGGCCGTAATACTTGATTCGCAAGTAAGGTTTGCACCTCACAGTGCTATTGGTGAGTCATATTCATTCGCCTACACGAACACCTGGACTGGCTGCGGTACTAACTTGGGTGAATGAGTTTTAGAGTTAATTCCTTTTATTTTATATTCACGTATAAAATATAGGGTTGGACATAATATAACTCCGAGGGAACCAAAAGGAGATCATTGAATGATCTGAATCAACTGTTCGTATACGCGGATGATGTAGACTTAATAAGGAATGATATGGATGCGCTACAAAGCAACACCGATGTCTTAGTAGAAGCGTGCGATAAGGTAGTCTACAGGTAAACATAGATAAAACAAAATACATGATAACAAACCGAAACACAGGGAATGAAGGAAATAAAAACGTAAGAATTAGGGATGAGGTCATAGATAAATTAAAAAACAAATATTTGGGAGTATACGTAACAAGCAAAAATGAGGTCACGGAAGAAATAAAAAGTCGCTTAGTATCGGGGAACGCATGTTTCTATTCAGTCCAGAAAATTTTAACATTGCGATTAATATCAAGGAAGTTGAAATTAAAAATATACAGAACGGTTATTCTGCCGGTAATACTTTACGGTTGCGAAAGTTGGAGTACGGCCCTAGCAGATGAACATAAGTTACGTGTATTTGAAAATAAGGTTTTGAGAAAGATGTATAGGTCGAAACGAGACGAGTGACTGGAGAGTGAAGGAGACTGCATAATGAGCTCCACGGACTGTACGATTCACCAGATGTTGTAAAAATAATGAAATCGCGACGATTAAGGTGGGCAGGCCATGTAGCTCGGATAGGGGAAAACTAAGATTATATTATAGGAGACCATTGGGAAGACCGAGAAGTCGTTGAGAGGACAATAGTAGAAGAGATCTTCGAGAAGTATGTGTTCATAATTAAAACTGGCTTGATATTACCCAGGATAGAATGCAATGGCGAACGTTTGTTACTGCAGCGATGAACTTGCAAGTTCCATAAGCGATAGAGTTAGTTAGTTAATGGAAACAGAACGATCAAGGGAGCCGAAATTCTCAAAAGGGATTTTTCAGCCAGAAATCTCTGGGAAATTCACTATTTCTTCATCCCGCATTCGCCATATCTCCTTGCAAGCAGTGTAATTCGAACGTCCATTCAAGTATGAAAAAAAAGGATGAATCAGAAGTGTGTTACAATTACAGCAGTATCTAAGGATATATTTGTGTAAGTCTACAATTTCGGCCAAAAATCCGAAACTTATAAGAGATAAATATATGACTACATACAGGGTGTCCATAAAGTCCGTTGCCACCCCGTGTATCTTCGAAACAACTGCGAATATGAGCAAACGCAAAAACACATATTTCATTATTTTGAGGGGCTTGAATTTTGAGCTATAAAAGTTCCACCCCAGACCCCCCCCCCGAAATTGGGGTACGGGGGATCAGCTCGAAAATTTCAAATGGTAAAGGGGGTCGAGTAATACATCGTTTGAAAGATCTCGACAAAAGAAATATTTTGCCGAAAGTTTCAGGTCGCTACCTTGACCCCATCCAAAATGGCGGCGGTCACATTTCGTGTCCATAAAGTCCGTTGCCACACCGTATATCTTCGAAACGACTGCGAATATGAGCAAACGCAAAAACACGTCCTTCATTATTTGAATTGGCGAACATTTTTAACTATGAAGGTCCACTTCGTGTCCCCTAGGGCGAGTAAACGTAGGTCAGGGTCTACGTAAAATTGTCAAAGGACAAGTGATACCTAGTGTCAACGGGTTTGATACAAGAAATAATTTGGGAATTCCTGAAATTTTCAAATTGTTTGATATTCCAAATGGTAGTAAGATGAAGGTTCTAAAATGAAACTTCTATTCCTCACTCAGACAGCAAGAGGTCTAGAAGTTACTCTTCACAGCAAAATCTGTATCTAACTGTTGTCGTCATGATTCTTTTTGAAGTTCTAACATACCCAAAAGTAAGCTGCTATGTTAGTCAAATAGTTTTGTAATGCTAGGAACATTTCGAAACATTTTCTTTTTCTTTATGAGTGTTTGCTGATAGATGTAAAGTGTCAGTGTTCTGAAGAGGTTCCAAATTGCTGACAATAAGTTTTCCAGCATGTTCCTACGTACATATGCCTTAACCACTAAATAGTTTCTACATGTTGAGCCTATAAATAAGTAACTTCAACGCGTGTATCTCCGAAACTTTCATCAGCAATATGTAACTGGAAAGACACCATTTAGTGGTTAAGGCATATGTACGTAGGGACATGCTGGAAAACTCATTGTCAGCAATTTGGAACCTCTTCACAACATTGACAATTTATATTCATCAGCAAACACTCATAAAGAAAATTTTTAAAAAATAAGATGTTTCGAAATGTTCCTAGCAATACAAAACTATGGACTAATATAGCAGCATACTTGTGGGTACGCTAGAACTTCGAAAAAATCATAACAACAACAGTTAGATACAGTAACTTGTAGACCTCTTGATGTCTGAGTGAAGAATAGAAGTTTC
>JAGDQP010053979.1:0-13433 GCA_022664845.1 Lepisma saccharinum
TTTAATAGTCTGTTTAGCTATCTATTCTCTATTACTAAATTTACAGGCTTTTAAGGTCTACTTCACTGATTATTTGCTTTGCTTCATTCACAATATTAAACTAAAGAAAGTTTAAAAAAAATTCCCTTACTTAAGTTCCATTGGATTGCCTCTTCCTTTCTAACTATCCCATTCCTACATCTACCCTATACCTAACCAACAGCTAACTTATCTCTACTTAACTCATTCTCACTCACTATTTACATTCACACATTAACTCTGGCAGGAGGAATTGATTCAGAAGTTGCATTCCTGGCGCCTGGACAAGTTCTCCGGATCTGCAGATCCGAGCCATTCCTTTGACCTTCTTCTCATCTTCCGCCCCTCCATACAGCCACACTGCACCACTACACTTTAACACTTGACACTATCCCTCGCGGTCGTTTAGTTGTCAAGCCAACCCAGCGCCTCGGATACCCATGCCGTCCTAACCCTTGTGTTGGCAGCCAGGCACTAGGGCCAGAATCCATACGTAATAAGCTACTTCCACACACTCTATATTTTCCATTCAGGCTCGCGGCAGCGACTTTCGATAGACCATTGTTGACCATCGAACATCATAGCCGTGGACTGGATCTAAAGCCAACAACATTGTATATACCCTCAATTTTTCCTATCCACTTTGGGTTTTCCAGGTCGCGCGCGCTCATCCATACCGTACCATAGATAGAAAACGACTATCATTAAAACTTATTTACAGCACTTGAGTTTATGGAGTACATAATTCCGTTTAAACATGATTATTCGCTTCCGCACACGAAATTGTCCCCGTTTACTTTCGACGGGCCTACCGGGAGCTCTCGAGTTTTTCGCATGGATTTTTTTCCTTTCGTGTTCGCTTGTCCATACCGGCGGGTTACTCTATATTATTTTACAATGCTCTTACTGTTAATTCCTTCATTAGCCACATAATTTTCGATAAATAGTTCTTTCAATTTTAATGAAATTTTGCTTTTCCATTTAAGAAATATAGGTCGCCAACTGATCCAAGACTCGTTTCGTTTCATCACGCAGCATATCTACTACTGTTAGATAATTCAATTACTTTCCATGCTCCACAATTTACGTATTAACTGTTCCGTGCGTTTCTAATTGATTGTCAAGGCAACTAAGGACCACGTGTTTCGGTGTTGAGCCCTGACCTCATTTGCACGCCGAGGAGGCCACCAGTCCTAGCTCGAGAAGTTTAGATTTATTAGGATGCGATTGAAACCAAGGAACAAGACTAAAATCAAAAACCTTTAAAAGACCACTTAGCTCAGGAAATATATACTAGTTTCGGGATTAAGGCCAAATTGGCGGGCTTCTCCATCTACAACAAACGCGCATCCAACAGATTCATCTCATTTGGACATATCGGTGAAACCATGGACCCATGGATTCGCTCCTATTGGATGCGATTTTGTTCACTTCATGTTTTGTGTCACATTGGAGAATGCAAATTAAAGTTATTGTTCGTTAAATATTTTGAATTCTTTAACAATAGCAATATCTACCAAGGTTAAACATAATTTATTTTAACAATGAATAGTCAAGCTCATAATATGTTCTGCACTTTTGCTGGAGTCAATTTTAATTCCAGGGATTTCCTCTCCACAAAATATAATAAATGTTTTCTTAATTCTAGAGTATTAATGAAACACAACGGTAACTGTCGTAATGACACTACCAAGGAAAAGACAGCATCTGTGCTTAGCATCAAATATCGTTCACCCAATCAAATTTCCTTTGCTCATGACTTGACTTTAGGTAGCAGTATTCCAGATCAAATTACTCTAAGTTCTGAACCTATTGGGAAGGTTTAAGAAGTCAATGCCCATTCTCCGATGAGTTCCTCGAGGAGCAAGAAATGGTACGGCTGAGGCTCTTATTGAAATTCTTCAGAAGATTGTAACATCTAATACTACTAAACACTGAATCGAACTTCTTTTCTTCCCATATATCACTCTCAATATGCCTTCATAATTCTCTAAACTATCTAATCTCACTACATGTGTATAACAGAGAATTCAACTTTGCTCCATAGTTATCATGATTATATAACTAATCCAATGACTATCATGTCCAATAAATACAAACATCAGAACACTGTTAACAAATCATCAAACGATGTCTTGATCAAGCATATTGAGAACAAACTTTCTGATTGAAACATACATGGTGCTGTCAGACTTCTAATTTCTGAAGACCGCTTCGCTCCATCAGATCCCACCATTTTGAAGGCCTTAAAGGGAAACATTCTCCGCACCCATATGCATTTGCTAATCCTAACTTAATAGATCATAATATTGATGTCAATAAAGTTACGTCCAACGAGTTTCTTAAGGTGCTTAAATCATTCCCTTCTGGTTCAGCTGGAGGCATAGACAGCATGCGTCCTTCAATAATCAAAGATTTAATACGTTATAATATTCAAGAATCTAATGATCGCCTTAACAATGTTATTTATGATTTTCTTTCTATGATCTTATCAGAAGTGCTCATGGCAATAAGACCACTTTTTTCGGAGCTTCTCTTATAGCACTGAAAAAGAAATGTGGAAGCATTTGACCAATCGCTATAGGGAACAAATGGAACATACTTTCTTCTAAAATTATATGATAAAGATTGAAACATCTGCTAATTCAGCATCTTTCTCCACACCAACTTGGAGTATTCATTCAACATGAAGCAGAAGCTGTTGCACATACTGCACGCATATATTATCCATATCCTCACCAGAAGCCTAACGCCTTCCTTATGATTGAATTCAAAAATGCTTTCAATGAAATAGGCAATGCTCACAGTTGTCAAAAATAATTTTCCTTTCATCTATCCATATGCGTTTCAAAGTGATGCTTAAGCCAGCTATTAATTTTAAGGTAAGGATATATTATCTCAAAGAGGAGTACAGCAGGGTGAATCTTTAGGACCTGCATTATTTGCAATGACTCTTCATCCTATTGCCAATAATACCAACACTGACTCGAATATATGATACTTAGACGACGGAACCATACCTGGAGACCCGGATACTATATTAAATACATTAAAGCATATCCATAACAAGACAATTACAATTGGTCTTGGCTTTATTTTTTCTAAATGTGAGGTTAGTTTTTTGGAAACTACAATAGAACAAACGCACACACTTCTCACAACGTTCAACGTAGTGCTCCAGGCATTCAATTAATGTCTCCGTTTAATGCTTTTCTTCTAGGTGCTGCCCTCTCTACTGACACAAGGAGATCCTTATTTATTGGGAACATAGCCAAACTTGATATGTACTTTTCACGTTTTTATCGATCTCTGCATACTAAGCATTTTATTTGTTAAGACCTTCTTTTACCATACAAAGGTTATTATATTTTATGCATTGTTCCCGTTCTTGGAGAGAAAAGATCTACTCGAACGTTACGATAATACCATTAAATCTGGTTTAGAATCCATCCTAAATTGTTTCCTTCCTGACCACACATGACTTCTGGCTTCTCTCCCTGTCAATTTTGGAGGATTAGGCATTCGTCGCGCCTTTTATTTGACTATTCCCGTCTTCTTGCCGTCATCCTATGGTTCCCGATACCTGATAGAATCATTTCTCCAAAAGGTTATCAGTTCTCATGGGGGAATATAAGATAAGGCTTGTTCTTGAACTTGGGTTTATTAGTCAGATCATTTTTACCCGAACTCGACATTAGATCGAAGCAATTTACATCTGTTGAACCCATTATCAAATCACACCTCTCCTTTTTACTTCAGTCTGAGGATAACTTAGAAGACAAAGCCAGAACAATTGGCACTTCTTCATTCGATGCAGGTGCTTGGCTCAAAGCTCTACCTTCACCTAAGTAACGAATGTTTCCGAATAGCACTTGAAATTCGGATGGGTGCAGATATTTGTGAAAGTCACAAATGTCAGGCATGCAAAAATTAAGTAAATAAAAAAAAAGATTGAATGGCCTTTATTGTTCCAAAAGAGCAGGTAGACATCCTAGTCACTAGAATGTTAATGACATTATAATGAGAGAACTAATGTATGCTGGCATTCCAGCAGTACAAGAACCAATTGGATATAGCAGAACAGACGGTAAAAGACCAGATGTGATTACTATGTTAACTTGCAAGACAGGTAAACCATTAATCTTGGACTTCACTTGCTCAGATACGTTCGCTCCTTAAACATCCCTTTTCCTCAATCCAGGCGGGAAACATAGCAAGTAGCAAACAGGCGGAAAAAATATAGTAATCTTTCACAGAGGTTCCATTTCGTAGCCATTTCTATCGGCTCCAGTGGTTCATGGGGAAAAGAAGGCCTCAACTTCATAAAAGAAATAGGTAAGCGTATCACACAATTATCTGGTGATGATAGAACAAGCACCTTTGTTATTCAAAGAATAATCATAGAAATTCAAAGAGGTAATGTAGCCTCAATGCAGGGAGCCATACCCAAAGGTAAAGAATTAGGTGAGATATTCCAACTCTAAGTTTGATTTATTTGTCACTTTCCATAATTATAAGTAGGTAACCGTTAACATGAAGTCTACCGTTGTTGCAGATGAAATGTTTCCAAGGAGCTGGACCATACATGGAGATGAAAGAGGCAGGAGGTTCTGATGACCTGTTTATGTATTTGTCGGCAAATGAGAAAGCAGTTCTTGCCGAGTTTTTAATGATTTCGAATATATATTTGATGATGACGATCTGCAGTGAATTTGAGGTGGCCTTTTGAATTTGCTGACCTTAATTTCTTTGCCAGAAATTATGTTTGAAATGTATTATTTGTTACAACTTTTATATGTTCATGTTTAGATTTTTAAATACAATACGAAAAATTACATTATTATATTTTACGAAATAATAGTGAAAAACGGAGTTAAGAATAAGTAAAACTTTAGTGTACTAAAAGCTAATGTAATTTGCGTTTTATGTTTAATCTATACAGCGTATTGTATAAAGTCGGTAGAATGTTAATAGATGGCAGAGGTAGCTCCAATACTTTCATTGGAATAGCACCACCGGGTAACAAACAACGTAAATAATTTTAAAGCGGAAAATGAATCAAAAGTTTTAAAACTGTTAGGCTTTTAGTGAAACATGAACGTGCGCAAAAGTCTATATACAAATTTTAGTTATAATTTTAACTAGTTTTGACTGATAGCCAGTCATAAGAAATGGTACTGTGTTCTTAACAGCGTTAGGCGCTTAGTTATATTTTCTCTTGAAAAGGCGAAGTTTACCTTCAGCCTAAAAATCTTAATTAAACTAATCAATATACATTACTTGAAAACATTGGATTATACACATTCATAACAATGTCAATGATGAATAGATTGATTTTATTTTAAAGACATTATACAAATATCAAACAAATTAAAATTCTAAAATAAATTAAATAGATTATAAAAAACTTTCAAATACTTTTCCAAGTGTCTTTCTATTCACGTATAAAAGTTAGGCTACAAAGATTTGCGAGAATTTAGTTAAGAAAGTGTACAGTTTTCCTTCAAGAAAGAGAGTAACTTCAACTTTTAAACCTATAATATTTGTGTATGTGATTTAATTTATGATTGTAAACTTTAATACTGATATTATTTAGTGGTAGATATGAAATAAGCAAATAATATTTTTAAATTGTATGTTTCTATGTAAATATAATAACAGAAGTATCTCAATATAACATAAATTGTTTTATTATTATTGAGCATTATTGTTTTATTATTTAACAAACAAGGACTTCCCTTCGATTGGTTTTTACTAATAACAACACAAACTATGTCAAAATTTAGTTAACTGTTTAGTAATGAGACTAGCCCGGGCTTGGAGCATGTAGCTGATTACATATGAAGAATGTACATATATTCCATTCAATATAGGATATTATACAGATTATTTTAAAGAATCCAAAATCATAAACGTTATAAAATCCAAACATTACTTTTTCGAACTTGAAACATTTCAACAAGAATGCGTTATATTTAAGAAACAACTACCAGTTTTAGTAAATTAATTATATGTAAATCATAAAGTGACCAATCGCGTTAAAAAAATATTTTTAGTAAAATTGCAACATTTCGTTAATTTCAAATAATCAATGCTTTTAAAACAACATTATCACATAAATAAGATCCACTGTAGCACAAGCGATGTTCAGCAACTCTAATACATGCGTTTATTACATTTTATTATTTATTACGAAAATCAATTGTTTCACTTAAACCATTACACGTAACAATAGAACACAATTAGTACAAACATGAAGACTACGCGATTGTCCGAGACCGCTTTGCCTTTTTAAAAAATAACAGGAGGAGTGATACATTATTGTGACTTAGAAATATTAAATTACCGTTTAAGGAAGTGAAAGCGAGACGTAATGGTGTATCTTAGCTATAGCTATTGCTGTGAAGTAGGAACTATATTCTTGCGACTTAGGCCATAGGATGCGTGAAAGTGATGTGCATCGTCTACAATTAAATAAAATACCGAACCCTACATTAACTAACCTCTCTTCGCTCGATCGAGATACTGCACGTGCTTTTGTAAGAACATATTTGTTATTCATATCACGAACTGTCACAATTAATATTCCTCATCACACACCCTGCTCCCAATAGCCTTAAAACCTGGCAAAAAATTAATTTCGAATGAGTTAGAAGTTGTGTTTAATTGCTATTCATTTGTTCTGCTATGTCTGTAGATAATTAATTGCTGTATTAAAAGATAATCCATAGTCTTCAGTCGACGTTGACGGCTTAAAGTGCAAGTTTGAACATGTGCTCTTGTCTTCAATGTTATAGGAGTAACAAATTATGTATTTTAATAAAATATATGACCTAATCAGTGAGAAGTAATGATTTCTAATGCTTGATATTGTTTATGTTTAAATCATAGCTATCGTAAAAGCAGAAATAATTATAATATATAATCCTATGGTAGTTTTCAACCATTATTGTAGAGTATATCACTGTGTTTTATTCAAGTTTAGCATTGATAGCATGATTGCATAGAGCTACAATGATTTCCTGTTGCTATGATTTACGTTAAAATATTATTTTATTGTTCTGTAAGCAGCGTTTAAAAATGCTGCTTTGGATGTTAACCTAGAAAGTATCACTCCGTGGAAAATGAAGTACTTGTAAAAAATGACGTATTAACTAAATTGCGATCTTCGATAAATAGGCCACTTGAAAATGTCTACTAATGTGAAGAAATTATTTTGGCAGTAATACATATTCTAAAACAGTTATTCAAATTGGATTGTCCTTCAACATTATCCCTCATCATAGCTTTATTTGCATGCTTAGTATGGAATTCCGACAGCTACGAGGCAGATTTACCACATATTATAACATTTATGTGGAGGAACTGAGCAGGAAGATTTTTTTTTGTGTAATAATTTTATAAACGAAACAATGCAGAGGATTTCCAGGAAAATTGCGACGTTCTAGCGAACTATTTCGCCAACTGAAAATGTTGGTAGATACCCACAGAAATTTCCCATACGGTTGGAGCAAGACAAAATGTTAAACATTATTATATATTTCCTATCTTATTTGAAGCGGACAACTTCAGACGGGCTTTCAAGTGAGACATATCCGATCAAAGAGAGGAAGGGAACACACATCGCTGGGTTCCCCACTGATCCGGAGAAAGCGTTTGCTCAAACACTAAACTGCTAGATTATTTTTCGACAAAGAATATAAATTATTTAAAATTACGTGATTCACTACATCGTGATGTGGTCCACAGATTTGAGGTAATATGCAGAACAATATGTAGAGTATGTATCATCAACACAAAACTGCTGAGAAGTACACAAAAAACTGAAGATCATTTTGTATATCTGTATCTCTGGTATTACATACATGCCTGTATGCACATAGATCACTTACTTCGTGGTTCTGCAATATTTTCTTCGCACTTCAGTCCATGGACTTATGTCAAAAGAGGAGTAAGAATCTGCAGACAAAATTTCATAGATTGAAGAGAGGTTCAGTCTGAAGAAAACTTCCAGAGATGCATCAAAAATGGACATTATACACAGTATAATAAAAAATTGCGACTCTAACTTCATCTCTTCCACATCAGCTCAGAATGAACTCAAAGAGAAAATGCTTTTTTATTTCTGGAGCTTATAGATCATATAAGTTCTGAAATTCCCCTCTGAATCCTGTAACCTTATACAATCGCGGTCATATATTTTTGAACCGGCAAGCATACTCATTCAAGCTATTTGAGTTCTGGTACTGTTCCCCTTTGAATGTGTAACCAACTTGATTAGTGGCTTATCTTGGATGCACATCATTCCAGGATCTGCAAATCTTTTACAAAGTCATTTTGCATAAAAATGTGGAGCACGTGTATTGCTGACCATATAATTCACAGGCGTTAGTTTGCTTAGAGACTGTAAACACCACACATCCTGGCTGGGAATAGCCAAAAACTGTAACCACCCAAAATCATCCTGGCTGGTGAAGTCAAAATATGTAAACTCACCAGAACCCAGGAATATAAATAATGTCGCCAGGAGCCTAGAGTACCCACGCAACACATCTGACTACACTCTAGCTCAAAAAAATTTTCTACACCCCAGACGAGCGGTGCAGAAATGTCTTCCAGATTTAAGATTATGTGGGAAAGAGGATTAAAGATCCTTGTTATTGGTTCCAAAAGACCGTAAAGCTGTACGAGGGAGGAAATACCGATAAGGCGACACTTCCAATCTTTTTAATTAGATTGTCGGTTCATACTCGGAAGTACCAGCTGGTTCAGATTAGCGATAGTTAAAGAAAGAAACGAAAATCCGTAGTTGGGAATGATTTCATACGATGATACGCATAACAATGCATGTGTGACTCAAATAGCATCTTTAATCACTTCGAAGTACTTACTGCAGGGTTGCAAAAGACCACGTCTTACCTTTACCTTAGTAGGGCCCACACCTGTAGTCTGGAATCGCAATTCCTGAAATAAAAACGACGAACACAACGAACGGCAGTAAAAGTCTAACCTAAACGTCGTGTCATTATCTATCGCAAATGCAAATAGTCTCTGCATACATCTAATGGAGTCACTTCATATATCATAACACTGTATCTGCAGCATTCAATATATAGTTCTTTTCCCAATGTTTCACATCACAGCTGGCGAAATAATTCTACCACAGGCCTACAGAATTATGAACCAAACCTAATATAATTAAAACGCATCTCTCAAAACGCTAGGATAACTGAAATAGAGAAATAAATTGGCATCAATTGCTTTCAAAATTCACTTCTTTATGAATAACGTAGTTAAATTGAGATGAATATAATAGTAAACGTTAATTAAATCACTGCACACCACAAAATATATCACACACTGTATATAGTTATTCAACTAATTCGTTATGTAATACCTAGTCTGAAAGGTTATGTAGACTATGTTCATTAAAAATAAAATAAAAATATTTAAGGAAATATAAAGATTTCAAAATTTAAATTTATTCATCTGATTTTACACAATATTAGCTTTCGGAATTAATAATTTCGTTAAGATTAGAAAAGAATAAAGATTGTATTGTAGAGATCAATCAAATTCGTATCTTCTATTTTGTACACATTATAAATTAAGTGAAAAAGAAGGTTGGTTTCGCAGATATAAATGTTCATAATTTCTATAATAACTAATACATTTTGCTGAAATTTTCACGATATAGTCCAAACAACATTGGTAATTAATTTGGAAAATGTTTTATCACATTATTTCATACTGAAATTTTGTTATTATACGAAACATACCCTGAGGAAAGAAACCAGTTTGCCTTAAAGTAGGTGTGACGTCATGACAGATGATTATTACGTTATACAAATGACTCTTTGAATAAATATTGAAATACGCAATAAGAATGCTATAAATGTAACAATTAAAAGGAGAATAGTGGCTGTAGTTGAAACCAATATTAAATAATAATTTCGAGGTTTTAAAATTACAATTTAATGTCCCAAATTATCAAAAAACTGCATGTAAAAGTGGTCGAATAATCATTGTCGTTAATTTGACTAATTGCGGTGATGTATGGTAGCTGTTAACATGGCTAACCGGGAATTTTCAATAGAATTGGAAACTGGGAGACTAAAGTTGGCAACTGATTACTAGAATCTAACGACCCGATACTTAAAATGTAGGAATTTGGTTAATAGTGGCCCCATACTGAATTTAGTACAACTTACTCACCTTAAGAAATAATCTTAAAACAAAAATAATAATTTTATTGACTTTTGAAATAAAGTTGTCGAGTTGAAAAGTCTTGTTAGCACTTGTATCAACTTTTGTTCTTGTAATAACCATAAATATATTCAGCCGGAATAGACGAATAAATGTCGGAATATTCTTCAATTAGCTAAATTTTGTGTGTATATTTACCGATTTATAGTTATTACTCAGGAGATACAAGCAACGGTAAAGCCCACACATCTATCCTTCGGGTCGGTAAAAATGAAAATAATAACTAACATGGCGGGAAGAGCAGTTCTACCATCAACCGGAGAAGAAGGCTGAATCACACCAATGAGCAAGAAACACGACACCAAGCATTGACTAGGATCCAATCAAAATAAAGCACTAAATCCAAGTCATTGCTTCTTGACTAACGAATACCTGAATAGATACATACTGAAAACAAAAGTGAAAATAAAACGAAACACGCCTAAAGCGTGACTAAAACCAAACAGAGAAAATTCTAAGGAGAGCACGAAAGGAAACAGAACATTACAAAGAAGTAAAAGGGGAAGAAAAATAAAAATGGAACAGCAACAAGGCTGTTACAAGACATTGGAGATATAAAGTATTATAATAGTTAAAATGCTTCTTGTAGCGTAGAGAAACGCTTAGAAATGCTTTATTTAAGAACTTTTCTCAATCTAATGGGCACCATGCCGCATTCTGATCACATCTTTTGTTTCATATTCACTTCTTTCTTTTACAATCTGTTTGAATTTTTTTGAATATAATTTTTAAGGCCTTTAGGAAAAAATGACTAGAGGACGAATCGATAATGAACAAATTGGTAGAATGAAGAGAGTGCCAGAAAAGAGGAAAAACCTGAGAAAAGACACTCACACGGTATTTGTCCACCACAAACCCCACATGGCAAGAGGAGGGATTGAGCTGACGATTCCAAGTTCCAGAGGTGAGCGGTGTAACCGTTGAGCAACCGCGGCTTTCATTCACACTCTGAACACTCTGACGGTAATAAACAATTTATAGCTGATACTTCTATCTGGTCTCACTCTACCACCAGAGATATCAGGCCTCCGCTCAAGCATTATTCATCCCTAATTTGCAAATATATAATTTCGTCCAATATGAAATAATATAACATGCAGTTATTTGTATGGGCGCTAACAGTACTATGGCTTATGCCCGTCTCGATACCTCAATTATCAAAATTGATGTTTCTACTATATGTCGTCCTTATGAATGCTCATAACGTGAGAAAAAAAAATATATTTTGTCCCACCAGAGATATTGACGTGCTAATATTCATAAAACAACCATTAGGAACATGTATTATCAATTATCTGGAGATAAAAGTAAAAGAATATCCGTTTTGACCCTAATAATCATTCCTTTTTATTGAGATTTCATGGTATCTGCGAAACTTGCTTTGGTTCTGGTGCAAATCCAGGCCCAGACCCCACCCGCACAGATATATACCTCGTTCAATTCCGTTCGGCCCGCAGTTCGCATTAATTTCCCAGTCACCTGTAGTGGGATTTATGTAGCCGTGATTGCCCGTACTAGATTTGGAACGGCCTGTATGCAAACCCCTCACTGGTTGCGAACCGGCCCTACATCAGGCCACGGAGACGGGCCGGCCCGCTCTGTATACGCAGTTGATCCGTAGCGATGCCATACATCTATCATTTAAATAAATAAAAGTGAACGCATGCATATAAGTTTGTGCTGTATACAAATCTACTACATGCGTTCCTTGATTTCCACTGAATTTATCAAACATGTTCTTTACATACTAGGTAAATTCGACAAAGTATTCTGGGTCTTTGTTGTATTGCGGCGCGGTTGTCAGTCTTGCCATTTTGTTTGAAAACATTTATTTTTGAAATTCCTTTAATACTGTTTGATGAAAGAGAACCAAACTTATCACACATTACTCGACAAAATAGAAATAAAATGTATTGTCGTGTCTAAGCATCAAAGTTGTACTTGTTGACAAACTATTTTGAAATTCAATTTATACAAATCTCTTTACTTGTATTACATGTGTTCATGGATATACACCAAAATATGTATACATAGACATTAGATACTTGGAGAGGATTCATATGTGCTCCGAACGCTGCACTTTTCAGTGTTACAGTGATACCAACGAAATACAATTAAACGATCAGATTACTCTTTATCGTTCGACATATTCAAACTCAACTCGCCATTTAATTACTGGGACAAGTCATAGAGAAACTTTGGGACCCGGAGGTGGTTGTTATTGTTTTAGTCAATTTCAAAATTTTAATATTTCCAATTACTTTCAGATTGTAATTGTTATCCACATCTGGGACAGATCATAACGTTCTCCAGGCGTAGCACACACTGCAATTGTCAGTGATGCCAATCGATTTTAAAAATTCAATATATCAAATCGTTGGCATTACGTTGGGCATACCCACAACACATTTGACATTAAATGTACTACACAAGTCATATACATATTCCAGGCTCCGAAGTTGACAATGTCTATAACTCATTTCTAAAATTTAATATTTTATATTGCTCACTCATTGTTTGCCTTATCCACAATAAGCCTGCCATTAACGTACTGGAATAGGCCAAAGAGATACTACGTGCACTGCAGTTCTATTTTGTCAATTAATTTTAAGAATGGTTTCAGCTGCCAATGATCCCAATGTCATGTTATTCACACCGTATTAACGGGCAAGGATATATACTACCTTTTATTATGCAGTACTGTAGCCCCAAAAATTTTCCAACGTTGTATGCTAAGTATATGATTCTTTAAGCGGGGACCGTGTTTCCATTAAATTTTGATTCAGGTTTCCATTAGCAGAACGACCCTCCTGAATGAGGTTTGTCCAGGTTTTCTCCTCAGTTACACCATGCAAGTGCCGAAATGGCACATTCAAGATTGGCCCTGTCCGACACATTCCTCTATCCTTTCCCCTCTCCTATCCAGGCCTTAATCTTATATGCCTAAATGTCATAAATAAAAAATCGAAATCTATTAGCAGAAGGTATCCGCTAATGTGTAAGACAAATCAGAGAGTATACGGTGTATTCATGATTATAGCTCTGGTTGAGTAAGAATATGATCTTATTTTGAACGTACTCTGCATGGTTTCCTAAAACGAAAAGTTGGTAGGTCTACAATACCTTCCTCTAAAAGGTATATAAAAGTT
>JAGDQP010053980.1:0-13433 GCA_022664845.1 Lepisma saccharinum
GATTTTTGAAGATCGGGCGGATACCGTGCGTGATGGACAAGAGCAATATTGTCTTACTGTATATGATCAAAACCTAGTATTTTGGTTAATTCGGGTGATAGACGAACTTCATCCCCACCGTCATCTTTTCTTACTCTACTAACCTCAATGCGTTTTACCGAAATTTTAACTTTTAATTGTAAATTCAATTTATCGCTTTTATGTAATTTGAGATAGAATATCGTCAACGTTATAATAATGACCTGGCATTACTTTAGTTATGTTCCAGCTGTCATTATCCCTGTCGCGGTAATAAATATTATTAATATATTTGGAAATATTCCAAAATGAACCTGTATAATGTACTTCAACAACACCTGTTTCTCACTCACCTTTCTCTGGCACGAGAGGATGATATAATTTTGTAGTCTAACACGCCAAAGTATTTTGCGGGAAATATTCCATAGAACTGTTACTGGGAAGTGTGAGGTAAAAACTAGTACGCTGATCCATAATTAATTAAAATATCTCTCTACTTTCTCTTTTTCTTTACACCACCTGTTTGAATATATTTACGTTTTCCTCCACCTATCAACACCTGATTTATTTTATTTTGTGCTTTATTCTTTAAATTACTTTTTGCTTCCTGCAGCGTAATTTTAAAGCTTCTTTAACGGGTTTATTACTATTTAGTACGTCTTTTTCTACATTAATTCCACCACGTAACAATTCTTTTCCAACAGTTTTTGCATCTTGTTTTAATAATGGAAATATAGTACGAAATAAACCACCTAGAAAACTGTTAAAACCATATCCTTCTTGGTATGGTGCACCTCTATATACATTACAACCACTACCTGCTTGATGCGAATAATATTGGAGATAAGGATAATTCATCTTTTCTGCTATTTACACAAATATAGCACTAGTTTATAACATTGTAGTATTATTATTACCATCCTTTTTCAGGCATCGAAAAAGGTCTTATTTTCATTTTATAACCACACACATCTACGTTAGCTCTTAACAAAGGGCAGTATGGACTCCAACGTTTATGTTCTTTCAAGGGGGTATCATAAGATTGCCAATTACCTAATTCTCAATTACAAAATGCACATCTTACAGTACCGGTTAATCTAACAAAATAAAAACCACACTCTGCAAGTTGACGTGGTGGAACTCTCCATTGCCCCGGTCTTTTAAATGTTGCTAGCCGTTCGTTAAATAGGATACTAGAATCCATGAATTAAATGAAGCAGGATAACCTCGTCACCGAACAAGTATTTGTTTACCTTTAACTTCTAAAATTTCGTCTATTTCGTAAACTCAGGGTACTGGCAAAGCTTGTATTTTCTCATCGTAAAATGTACCATCAACCATTTAAGTCCTCTAATACATAAACCAATTTCTTTTCTTTATATTGTAATTGTTTTATTTGAAATATTTCCAGAGTCCAATTTTCTTTGTAGCCTTTTGCAAAATGTCGTTTTGCCTTAGTAATTCGCACAGTATCCACTTCATTATATTATTTTTTGCTTTAACACTAGAACTGGTTGGTTGTTCCACCAGTATATTCCACACATGTTGAAACGTATCTTGGTTCACTAGAGCTGGTGGTAATTTGTGTGCTGCGTGTGGCCTAGAATTATATCCGTGAACGAGTTGAGGGAGCTCATCTATGTAGTGGTAAGTCTTCTAGGCTGTAAAATATTTCTACATTCTTTGCTTCAGGCTGGGATTAAAACGTTCTACGAGGCTTGTCTTAATATTAGGGTTTTCGGTTGTGAATGAATGAATATATTGATTTTTTAAGTACGCCTGGAATGGTCTGTTAATAAACTCTGTACCTTTATCAGTTTGTAGCCGCTGAGATTTACGCCGGATAGGTGCAAATATTTTCTTAAATGCCTCTTTAATATGTTCATCAGTTTTTGTACGCACAGGAAAAGGCCCATCCATATCGGCTAAATATATCAATTACTGTTATAATATACCTATACCTATCATTATATTTTGTAGATTTTGCCTATCGTTTAAATCAGCTTGCCATTGATCGTCAATATTAAACACAAGGTAGGGATTTCGCTGAAATCGTTAACATACTGGTTTATGCAGTGTATATGTCGGTTCTTCTTTCAACCATTGTCCCACCCTGTGCAAACATATTGATTTCTTTATAGCTTTAAATAATGCTTGGGCTGTTGAAAACGAGGCAGGGTGTGAAGGGTTATAGTAAGATTAGATAACTTCTTCATTATTATAGTTTATAGTTGCGCCAATTGACAACTTTTTTTACGTATATGTGATACCTCCGGCTCCTCTTCCTCCTCCTCTGCTTTTTGGGGAGAAGCAACAGTCAGCTTTCGAATATACTTTATTCGTTAAGGGTTAGCAATATACTCTAAGGGTATATTGTATTTTGCTAATAATACGGCAAATGGTTCCCAACCGGTGGGTGGAATATTTTTCATACGACATCTAACAAAATCGGATATTAAATCTACTATATTAGCACCAGGAATTGATTTACCATATATATTAACATTACCATTGGCATGCCATTGAATGTCGGGATTTTGTTTTAATTTACCTAATAAAGGTCTTGCTTTACGCAGGCAGATTCCGGGAAGGGTCGATATTATCTTATTATCCTCCTCTTCCACCTCCTCCGCACCAACCCGTTTCTTAGTAGTATTAGTAGTAGTAGCAGTAGTTGTTGTTCCTACCGGTTTTTGAACAATGTGTAAATATTTTTGCAATACCTCTCTATATTGAACCCACTTTTCTTCTACACACATACTCTTATTATTTAAAATTTATTTCATTTCGTCATCGAGTTTAGATATAGTTTGACAAAAATGTAATTTTTCAGGCGAAATTATAATAAGTTTTTTCGCATCCTGCATTATTTAAACAGACTAGAAAGTAACCCACCTAGAATGGGGGCAAGCAAGGCAGTGAGAAAATCACCTTTTTGTACAATTATACGTTGTTTCTTTTGTTTCAGCGTCGGTCCTTTCTTTACCACCTTATAGGGTGCGGGCCTTCTTCCATGAAAATTCATCACTCTGAGGCAATCCTTTAAATTTACAACATGAAGAGAGACTATTGTATAAGGGCTGCCATTCACCATAACACTATACTATATTTTTCAATTTTTCAGCATAATGCTGTAGAAATGTCTTTACAAAGTACGTCTCCACATCCTGTCGGGCCGGCGACAATACACGTAAATGGATGTTGAAACTCGATATTCTAATATATTATAAAATAAATTGGTAATTTAATAAAACATTGTTATTATTACGATTTAATAATGCCGATACTTCCAGTACACTTTGTTTAAACAAATTAGAACATTCTGGAGTAGTATTATTCTGTTCTAAACACTTTTCAGCATATTGTTTACGTCTTCACATAGCTGTGAACATGTAAATATTGCCTGTTGAATACATGACATGTAGAGATGAAGTTTTCTCCATGCATAAAGAATCAAATTTATCTGGCCGTTATTGTAATCATCTGGTGAACGGACAATACACTGGCGAATACTCTTAAAATTATCCGATAATGATTGTTCATAATTAGCGCTAAGAGAAAATTCTGTGGGAAGTGAAGTTGCTGTAGTCGAATTAAAATAGCTGTCAATATATAGAAAATGTGATAGAAAATTATACCACTCTTTGAGAGAAAATCATATAGGAACGTAGTAATTATGTAAACTAATAACTACAGAAAAATTTTCCACATTATCATCATATGCAAGACCGACACATATTTCAATTTCATTAACATAATAATAATGATTTAAAATTTGATTATCCATTATTTCTTCTTCTTCTCTATACATGGAAAAATAAATTCAATATCACAATAACTTATTTAATCTATTCATTGTCTTTTAAAACCATATGGAACCGTATCATAATTATCAGTGCATCTTTTTCTTTTCGTGTACACCAAGTGATAAATTTTCTTTTCCGGCCTGGAAACGATATTATGATCTTTCATGCGAGTAATCTTTTTTCGCTAAACACTTGAACAGGTGGAGCGGTGTCAAGTATCATCTCTTTTTATTTTTGGAAATTAAGTTTTATAGAATTTTCATAATTGAGCATTATTCCTCGAAATTTACACACAAGAATTTCTCCAATTATCCTTCAAATTCATAGTTCTTTAGGCCTCTGGAACAGAACTCACTAATAAACGCCTCAACACAGTATGCTTGTAACTCGTTAGTAAGGTCACCAAGCATATCACCAGTTTCTAAGTTTGGTCCGTCTGGAGCCTCCACATAAATTATACTATCCGTATCATAGTATAGCACGTATTTGCCTAATTTATCCAAATATTTGTAGAGCTCCAGACGAGTGAGGGCGGTAGTATAAGCAGCTATTACCAAATTTGTATTGGTATGTGGTATACTCGCGCTATCGAGATACTGCCAATTTAAAATTAACGTGTCCTCGTTAATTTGAATATCTTCGTGAACCTCAATATTTGGATCGGCTAACTTATTAAAATATTCGCCAGGGTCAGTTATTATTGATGTTTGACTATAATTTTCTTTCTGACCGAAATTACCCCAAAAACTATTTAGTGCTAATTTAGATAAACTCTTACGATCTTTATTTATACATATTTTATGCGGATTCAACTTAATACCTTCGTTGTCATAATAGTTGCTTATAAATTCCTGTTTCTTTTCATCAGTTGTGCACCACGCAGGCCAGCCGCTAGGCTCTGTTTTTGTTTTTAGATATTTATTAATATACTTTGTAAATAGGCCACATTCTTTCCTTAAAGGGATTGTACTGCTCAATAGTAAATTGCCACACATCATGTCATGCATTTCTACTAATTTGTAACGTATTTCAATCGCCTTGCGAATCTCATCCAATACCCAAGTACCGGTAATGGCACGCTCCGTATTACAAAGTAAACAATCACCATTATTTAATGAATCCGCGCATGCTCTGCAAAGAGGGAATAGTAACTTACCCCCAGAACGATATGGTAACATAGGGTGATACAAATTGGTTGGAGGAAGAATAGTACATATTACTATTCCCTCAATCTGGTCGATGGGCGGACACTCTCTTCCTACATAAATATGTGTAGGATGCCCCACGGGGTAATTTTTGACCTAATTGCAGAAAGGGTACAGGGAACATACATCCAAATATTTAATATTCTCCCTTTCCTTAATCTTATAATGTAATTTCAATGCGCCCATACAGAGTCACGCGGGTTCATTAGTTCTTTTCTGCATGGGGGTGGTTTCTAACATACCTCGAGATACTTTTATTATTTCTCATTTGCTTTTTCCACTGACACGCCACATAGTACGCACGACATAGCCCAAGTTTCCTAATTTTTCTAGCTTTTCCATAGTACTTTCGTATTTTATATTCATAGTAGAGAAAGGTTTATTGTGGAGTGGTTTGTCCCGCCCTGTACGATAACACATTCGACATCCGTAGAAGAAACAACCTTCATACTCCCAAACATGTTCTTTTCCGTTATCTAAGTATCATTCCAATAGCCATCTACTTTAAAATTACCTCGCACTACACTTTCTTTTCCATTACCCGCGTGCTCGATTTTTATCCCCCTTTCCTTTTCTTCCCACACAAGTCATTGTATTGCTTCGATCGACTGGACATCACTCCATCGATAACCCATTCTTGATATAATTCCTATAGTTTCTGACAATACATAATTACGACGATATACTAAATTGCATGCGCTTGCTATACTAATTGCCTCCAGGAAGGGATTTACCTTTGTCTCAACCTCAAATTGTTGCATAAAATGTAAACAAGCCATTTTTAATATATTTACATCTTGCCGACAGTATTTAATAAATTCCCTTTGGAAATTAAACGTATAATTCTCCTCCAATTTTTATACCACGCCATAAACCTATTACGTTCTTCACTCAGCATATTGTGTACGCCATAGAGTGTCTTGACAGACAGCGCACCGGGATAATTATGATTACCTTTGGTGTTAAAAAGTGCGGGAAGTAACCCTCAGTTGAGGGAAGATCAAACGCTTAGGGCAGTTTGGCCAATGCCATAGGCAAGAAATTAAGTGAATCGATAAAATGTAAATTTTTATATTGAATGCTTAGAAGCTGACAACCTCTCATAATAATATCGGGGGACCACTGTTTATTATTTATCATACTTCTTAAAACAAAATGGACATCGTACCGTCGGGCGTTGTGACCCAAACATGGAATATTATTGATAGAAGATCGCTTCTCCGCAAGACAATTTGAAAACAGTAGAACACAATCTTCGCCCTTGAAAACGTGTTCTCTTACTCCACACACAGAAAAACTTAATTTATATAGTTTATACCAATACATTTATAACACAGATGTTGTGCTATTAATAGATTGGGTACGTGTCCATACACATTATTTACCTCATCCACTGTTTCATCCTGGCGACTATCACTATCGTAAAATACAACCATAGCTTTTTTTCTGACTATAGTTTCCACATTATATATTTTTTCGGCTGCATGAAACAAATGGTTGTGGGGCATCATACTACGGCAGTTCACACAATATATTTCCCCGCATATTTGTGGGTTACGATCCTTTGTTAATGTATACACCTTTAAACATAAACTACAGTGTTTTTAGTTTTACATACCATACCCTTATGATTATTGAAACACAGGCTACGATAAAATGATCGATTACAGTCATTACATTTTATTAAGGAGTTCAAATTAACACAGGGAGGCTTACTCCCACACTATGAACAACCAGACTGACATTTAAAATCGTATCGGTATGAGTTTTGATATTTACTATGGCATATCTCGCAATAATAAGCGGTTGAAAATGCCGCCCTCAAGCTTGTAATTACATTATAATGATTGTTTATTAATAGTAAATTAATGGGGATTTCACCACTTTCATATACAATTAATTTGCCCGATAAATCCCCATACGCAGTTATTTTATAGTTAGCACACTTTGAAACCGGTGAATATCTCCAATTGTACCGCAGTGGTCACTGCTTTCAAACACAACTTATTTACTTCGGTATTCATAAATTTTATACGTTGATGATAATATTTGTTATGTTCTTCTCTACTATTTTTATTATTTGCCAACCCCGTAGCCACTACTAGCGCATGGGCGAGACAGTGAGTATCGCTATTTTTAATTTCAACTATACCCTATTTTATATTCCTCTACTTATATAATCGTCAACACTTGATAATCCTTGTTTCACCCGATTTTCACCTTTAGGCATTTGCACATGGAAATTAACCAGGAAATGTTCTTGATTTAGAAACGACGCATTGAATTATAAAACTTTTTCCATAGCGAGTAAAACGTTTTCAACAAACATATTCGGTGTCTGTCGAAACGATAATCAAAATCACCTATGAGGTTCGCTTTGATTACGAAAAGTGAGAGCGATTTGATCGTTGTGATCAATACCACGCACGAGGTCTGCTAATCACTGGGTTTTCATTTTCTGGAGGATTATTAATTTGTACTTCTATTAGTGTACCTTATTGAATTTTTTATATATT
This sequence comes from Lepisma saccharinum, assembly GCA_022664845.1. Taxonomy (NCBI): domain Eukaryota; kingdom Metazoa; phylum Arthropoda; class Insecta; order Zygentoma; family Lepismatidae; genus Lepisma; species Lepisma saccharinum. The sequence continues at coordinate 7,546 of JAGDQP010053980.1, forward strand.
ATACGTTTTTCACTTATAATTTTTATTTTTCATTTACTATTACGCGTTCCACCTGTTTTACGTCATTTAACACTTCCATGCATAGAGCATCAATTTTCTTTAAAATATCAAATTGATCCATTTTCAATTAATTATAAAGTCACTACTATTATTTTATTTGGGATGGAGTATTTTTGAGCTTTAACAAATTAAAATAAATGTAATAAATATTTTATAGTATATAATTTAACACAACTTTAAAATAATAATAATAATAATAATCTGAAATAACGTCACAACTGAAAAATTATTGTTTCAAAGTTAGTCAAAAATAAAAATGTCACAAATGCTCACTATCCTCTGCACACTACAGTATTATCTGCTCCCTGAACAGATGTGCACTCTATGGAGGTCGGCGACACTGCAAGCACCACACTATCCTCAATGCTGTCCATTCTCCGGTGATCGACGACACTGCACACTACACTATTCATGATGAAATTTTGTCCCTGGATAGATCTTCACTCTGCGATGGTCGGCGTCCGACTGAGGGAGTACCACACAAACAGCCCGGTTTTTATAGGTAGTTTATGACGTCATGGGGAAACCCAGAATAAAAACAAAATCGGAAAAGGACCAATTTTGTAGATGATAACGGGGAAACCCCGAAATGAAAACAAAATCGGGAAATAACAGATTTGGCAGTTGATGACATCATGGTTAAAATCCAGTAAACATAGGTAGCCATAGCGTATAGTATAGCTATGGAAAATCAACTCCTTGCTATCAGACAGGTATGGTAAATCACCACTTTTTTCGCATATACTATTCAATGCCCACATAAGAAATGTAAAATCAGAATTTCAATATGTATAGCCGTTTACGAGATATACAGGGTTAAACATTTGACCTTTGACCTCGAGATTACAACTTTTTTCGCAACTTTTATTCAATGCCCACATATTAAATTTGAATTCAGAATTTCAATATGTCGAGCCGTTTACGATATAGAGGGTTAAATATTTGACCTTTGACCTCGAGGGCACCACTTTTTTCGCAAATAGTATTCAACGCCCTTATAACAAATGTGAAAACAGAATTTCAATATGTCTAGCCGTTTACGAGATATACAGGGTTAAATATATGACCTTTGACCTCGAGGTTACCACGTTTTTCGCATTTTTTTCAATTACCACATACCAAATGTGAAAAACAGAATTGCAATATGTCTACCCGTTTACGAAATATATTTGACCTTTGACTAGGGTTGTGAGTTAGGTATAAAAATTGACTTCAAATTTATGTTGTAATCTCTCCTATGTTAAATAGAGCTTCGTAAATAGCCTAGAGCTGTGATATGTAGTAGATGAAAAAGAGCCTCGTAGTCTCTGCTATGTTAAATAAGATGTCGTACTCTTTTACAAAATAATGCTTTTTATAGGGTTAAAAACGAGGTCGTAACTATCATAGTGTATACTGTGTTGAATCTCTGCTATGTTAAATAGTGGTTCGTAGTCCATCTCTGCTATGGTGCTGTGTAGGGGATGAAAAAGAACTTCGTAGGGGATGAAAAAGGTGTCGTAGTCTTTTATAAATAGGGAATAAAAAGGTTCTGGGATAAAAAAGTAGTTTATACATTTTAAACAAAAGTGGCGACCTAGCGTAACGTGCAGCCGTGGAAAATCGACTTCTTGCTATCAGCCAATTATGGAAAAAACGTGCAATTTTCAAGAGAATGGGACCAAGTGACCCCATTACTACTTACGTTCTAACCAACTGCTAGTTGCATCAAGCTGTGTATTTCGATCTTCATAGTTTATATACACCACTATAAAATGCAACTTGGCGGCTAGACACCATGTTTTTTATATGAACGACACACCGGCCACGTTATCGTTATACTACCTTCGTTTGTAGTATTTTGTTTACATGCATCACCAAATCCTGTATCTTATTGAATAGACAACATTCTGTCAAAGCACTTTGCTTATGTGAACAGATAAACGTGGGTGGTGGTAGTTCGACACCTTATTTTGTTGCAATTGGTGTATATGAGATGGGAAACGTTGAATTCTGGTGGTTATTCACCTTTCCTGTGTACCACTGTTAATATATATTGATACCAACTGTGTCCTGTTGGATAAACACCATTATGTTGTACTAATGACAAACGTTGTATCCTACGAGTTATACTACGTTGTACTGAATCAGTGAATTTTTGTTTTGGTGCATCCCTGTTAGGTGTAATTATATTATTCTGTATCCATGCTTGTTTGTTTTGCATCACTGTTATGTGTAATTATAATATTTCGTACTGCTGAACTGTGTTTATACCATGCCTTGTATCTGTTTAAATTCCTATGTAGAGCTCCATCTAATATTTAACCTAAACACTGTGTTTGTTAATTGCACAATAAACAACCTTTTTTTAAAAAGAAAATACAATCACTGCGTTTTATTTTTAATTCTGCTCCAAAGCCAAAAGTGATGCTCCATGTAGAAAGTCCTGCGTCCACAGTACATCGTAGATTGCCTGTAAATCAGCATCATCAGCTATCCTATCATCCATATATATGTGCGTATAAATTGTTCAACTGGGATATCTTGTTCTGGATGCATTTCTACAAGTATATTGAACAGGGTATTATGTTTCGAATACAGCTAAACATTTTCAACATTTCATCTTTTAGATTATCCATTGAATGGTTGCTACAAACATGACCATCACAGTCTAAAGGAATTCCGAGTTGCACTAAATGCAGGCACAGAAGATGTCAGACTTTATCGTTCTACGGTTTGCAAAATACTATTTTCACTCACGTCTAGCCTTGAACAGTCACAAACTGCCATCGTACTCAACACTGGGTTCACGTCGACGGACCCGCTTTAAAGGAATTGCCGGCCAATCGTTATGCTCCATTGCAATTCGATCGTGTCATATAGATATCCCATCACCTCACGGTAAAAACTATCAGTACAGACAATCGGTATAAATACATGTGGACAACTCGTAGACCTGGATGTTCACTAAGTAGTGTATTCCATTACTTTACTTGTGTTCATACAACTTTGTATTCATAAAAGACGTTCTTGATTGTTCGTACTGCTGTAGATTCAACGAACAGTGTTATTTAACTCCGTCAAGTGATGTACTTCTTACCCGGCACTATGGTTGCAACCGGTTCAGTAATGTGTTGGCTAGTGGAACTGTCGTTCCTATTCTTTACTGATCTCTGCAAAAGCCCAATCATCGGGATGTTATTTTCACTTTCCGTGTTCGTTCAGTTCCCAGTCTGTACTCTACCTATGCCGTATTGATTTATTCAAGGTAGGTTAGCATATGTGCCTGTTATTTACCAATCAATGCTCTACAAATCAAATACCAACCTGGTTGTTGTGTCAGCTATTGACTGTCATTATGTCTATTTCGCGTGTTACAATGGTTCTACGCAGTGATGTTCTGTTTGTGCACTATTCGCTCTACAGATAATCTACCTATAGGTACCTAATGCATCTGACATTTGTTTCGTATATCCAACAAGTGTATATTTAATGTAGCTTCGGGTGTCTATATAGGTGATGGCCTACAGAGGTGTGTATGGGTGTATTTCCGCCATTGCTATCTATTATCTATTGTAATACGATTGGGCATTACTGTGTTCGATCGTTGGTCCTAACTCTAATATCACATACTCCATTGTAGTACAGTCCGTCAAATATTGGTAATACGTAACTGGCGGTATGATTAAGGAGACCGGTTATTCCCATTACTATTCTGTATGCCGTTCTTGGGTGTGTCGAATTTTATGTCTGCTCAGTAATGAAGTTGAACGCAGTCCATCCAAAGCTTTATTAATGGGACGTGGTAATATTGGCATCTCGTTACGGTTGAATCATACTTTCCCCTCCTAGGGTTGAAACTGTAGGCGTTGATCTTTTGTTATTCTGCGTTTTATTATTACTCATCATAATTACTATTTGGGATTCTCAAAGCAGGGAAGCGAATGCAGTCGGTTCAATAATAACTCACATCTCCTATGCGACACTAGTTATTATCTCGTTCTGTGGTGTACTGTGCTTGGCATTGATCCTTTCGTATGGTATTGCGTACACTTGAACTGGTGCAATGGAACACCGATGGCAAAAACTGGGTGCACACCAAGATATCAGTACTGTTCGCTCTATTTATCATATCTACAATGTTCAATCGCCCTGTTGACATTGTTAACCTGGGAGTTAGACACCCTGTAGCACGTTATTGAACTTTATTTTTATTTCTCTCTACATCCACGTTTGAATTTTCAAAATCGGTTAATAAACAACGAAGATACACCAAATTTAAAATTTCGGGAATCTTTCCCGGTTTTCATGTTAGGTTTTGTAAAATTTATATAGAGTCACATACGTCTTCAAATGTGATGTCGATTATGCTTGCTTTATTTATATGGCATTATCTATCAAACTACTTGCGGTTATACCACATTAAACAATTAAAATATCACAATATCGGATTTTCGAGACTTTTTCCTGGGTTTCTCCATTTTGTGTAGAGCCGATTGTGTTGAGCATGGCATTAATTGTTGATTATCCTTTACAGAAAATACGGCCAGTGCTGGCAACTCTGTCCTCTTTTTCTGAAATGCGTCATCTTCTTTATTTGTGGGGTTATCGACCTGATTCTCAGGGGGTTGCAAATGTACAATTCTGGTTTTATTACTGTGGTTCGGACATTATTGGACGATCTGGTTGGCAACACTGTTTTGTTGAGTCGATCACTCTTAGGACGAGGGCAAGACACGTTTTGTACGAGATCAATACACGCGCCTTGTTTCCCTTCGTATGTGTGGGCGTGGTGCCGGGCGGTGGCGGCCAGGCGGTAGGTTATCGACCCGAAGTATCCAGGTTCGACTGTCCGGCTGGGGTTCGGTATGGCTTTTAACAGCTTATGGTACCGCGGAACGGACGACATCCAACGGTAGTACACTCCCACATATACATGTCATCGTTTACCACCATCTGGCTCTCAGCAAATTATTGTACACATTATTGCTGGCACTTGGTGTGCTCTTCTACTTGGGTATAGTAAACGCTTACCTTCAGCTCCAAATTCAACGGCGGACGGACGCAGCCTAACACAACCGAGCTATGCCGACACTAATATGATGCATTTGCTTTCCTCTCTTTCATTTAAAAAAATAGTTTCGATAGGAAGCGGGATTTATATTTCACCTTGTCAGCCGAATCAATAGTTACACATTACATATAACAGATCATGCATGGATTTCCATTGCACTACAATGAATATACCACATTTCAAAGCGATGTCCGCACGAACAACAGAGTATAATCCTCCCCAACAATAATATTTCTTCGTTCCTTCCACTGGATGACTCCCGCCCCCTCATCATCACTGCTTTAATTTTGAGACGGCATGATCCCCAACCCACCCTATTCTTCCGTCCTCTGCAGCAACAACACTACACAATGCTCGCTCACACATTTGAATTTTTAATTTCCAGTCCTTTGATATACGATGCCCATGTCTCAGATTAAGTGCCAGAAGGGTTTCGGTAACCACTAAACCCTTTCATCCGATTAACAATAAATTCACACATCACCACATCCTGTCAGATTACAAGTCTTCTAATGATCATCCTCACGACACTTACATTCTGTGTGTATGGGAAGTTTCATAAAGTTCCATTTGGTTCCCAGTGCTACATGTTTCGTTATGTCTCTGACACGAGACAAACGGAAAGTAAAAATAGAAAAGAAATGGTTTGTATCTTTCAAAACGAAGTAGTAACAAGAGGGTAAAGGTAATCATGTAAACGATCAAAAGGAAAGGAATGTTCCTTTTCTTCATTTCCTTCGAATCCTTAGAAGATTTTTCTCCGAGCCTCGGCAAC
>JAGDQP010053981.1:0-13432 GCA_022664845.1 Lepisma saccharinum
ATCATAAAAGAGGAAAAAGAAAATATGATAATCTTCTGAAATATCCATTAAACCCCTTTTTTAGAGTCTGAAAAAGAGGAGGTGACCGGCGAAAAGAACGTCTGATTACCGTGGTCCACTAAATAAGATCGCGGCTTTTTGGGAGGCATACGAGTTACAGTCCTGTTGCCTGTCTACTGGACTGAGGTTTTGCAGGGTTTTGCAAGTTTCATCTGCAAAATGGCGTCTAGAACAAGACCTTAGCTCCCCTGGTCGTTGCATATTCTTTTCGCCGAGGGACGTCATCTCCCGTAAATGTGATTTTAAAATAATAATTTCCTCGAAACGTAGCACGTGTAGAGGGTTAATACTTTAATAGAATGATTCTACTGATAGTTGGGAAGGCTGCGAGGGGCCATTGACAGAATAATAATGCAGCTAGTATCACCCTGCTGAGAAAATTCGTAGTTTGCAGCTAAAGTCACTGTAAATTCGTCATGGCTACCATAATAATTATCACGTAATTCTGCTACGCTTTTACCCAAGCTGCCGCACGCACGTGCATACTAATACGCTCCTCATAGGACAAGACTGCAAGAGATGGAATCACGCTATCTTGGGATTCATTGCACCGATCAAACTATTCGAACGACACATCGTGACATCAACACATCTCAAGACCATGTGGTTTACGAGATATTTCTTCTTACAGGAACGGACGCACAAAGCGGGGATTTAAGATTCCACATTGTTAGCAATAAGCTCACTCTGTGCTACCAAGGGACATAAAACATACTTTCGTTTTATGCTGCTGCGAAATAGACTTTCATGGCAAAAACCATCAACAAATCAGATCATCCTTGCAATGGAAAAAAAATATTATCTTCCGTTCATGGTTTCGAGCCTCTTGTCCTATTTTCTGTAGCCAAACACTGTCACAGGTCACTTTCATCAGACCTGCTGTATTTGGGTCAAACAGTAAAAAGATAAAATTGTTTATTTTTTTTTCACTGTTCAAATAAAATAACATGAAGACAAAAATAGCTACACAATTATTGACGAGGTTAGAAGGTTCACAAATGCAATGACAAAGGGTGTTCAAAGGCTCTAGTAGTGTGCATAACGGTCATTTTCTTCATGTTCAAGTGTCAACATTTATGGTTATTTCGCTTCTTCTTCTTCTTCTGCTTTGTGTACTCGTAATCGTCCTTGTAGAATGCAGTAGAAAAAAGACGCGAAGATAAAAAATATGAAATAAGTTTATTTATTTGCTACTAGATGACAGTGGCGGCTCGTCACGTGATGTTGGTGAAGTTCAGCTTCACTTATTATTTTGATATGCATTAACTAAATAGGCATTAATAAGTATTAATTGGGCCAGAAAGTGAGTCAACATCATCTAAGATCGGCTAGTGGCATTATCAGTATCCTGTCTAAACCCAGAAATCCCAGAATAAATGTCAATGAACAAGGATAGTAAGAACGTATTGATGGATTTTGATAGTACTTCACCTATTATTTGTGTCACGAGCCGCCACTGCTAGATGAAGGACTTGTCGCTACTCGGGAGCAGACCGAAAACAAGAATAATTGTTAATTAATTAATTTGCATTTATACAGGCTGACCAATATATTCTAACCTTTTCACATATCGGAGAGACCAGTCTCTCGATCCTTTGGTACACTCTTTTGGTGAAAGCAAGGGCAAACATAGGCGCCAGGAGCATAGTTAGAGTACCGTCCCGGCACTCGTCTAGTAAAACTGAGGAACGTTGGAAACTTTTAAACGGGATGGTTGGGTGCTGGGCTCGAACCCGCCTCTCTAGTGCCCATCCGTGCGGCATTGACCAAATAGTAGATAAAAATACGATTAAATCTTTTATTACAAATGTGTTTGTAATAAATGGCACTATTACTTACTTCTACTTCGACTCAGGGACGGATTTAGTGGTCTAGGCGCCCTAGGCCCATGACTTCCAACGCCCTACTTTCTTTTCCTCCCCCTTCCGTCCTTCTTCCCTTCCCAACTTCACATTATGACAAAGTATTCTCCTCCGTCTTCTCATCATTTAATAATAATAACGAGATAATAAATATTTAACTGCTAATGTGGTTATTTACAAAATACAGTTCAATATTAATAATAATAAAATAGAGATATTAAATACCTAGTCATACAATGAACTCATTGTTAAATGACTGTACACTACTTGTGAAAGACGTTTAATTGCACTGAAAAATATGGTACTACACAGAACAGGGCTTTATTTACCTACAAGATAAATTTCGCTACATTGAATACGTGAGCAGGTCTTTGAATGTTAAACACAATCCCCGCGAATTTATCTTCTGAAGTTAGGGGAGAAAAATAAAGCTTATTTGTACTATCATAAAAGACAGGTTAGGATATTTTTTGAATTTTTTAAAGGTTTTTAGCTATCTTTGGATCAGACAAGAATATGGTACGAGAGGGTAGCAGCTGGTGTCTTAGTTAACGTTCGTTTGCTGAAACTGAAGTCGGATCGTTAGGATGGTCGGTAGCAGAATTCAAACACTTTAAAATTAACCATTGCGTACCCCAAAAGACAGATTAGGGGAAGAACATAGTTTTCCTCATATAAAAAGGGGCCACGGTGGTTCAGTTGGTAGAGCGCTCACCTCGGATCGATCCCTGCTCATCCCAAGTGGACTTTGTGGTATACAAAAACCGTTGCGTGGGTTTTCTCGGGTGCTCCCATTTCATCTCACTTTCTTAATTTCAACCAAGATATCCATATGGCCTGAGCCATAGTTGCCTAAATGTCTTAAAATAAATTCAAAAGATCGAACGTACCGGTAAATTATGCCTTCATGTGTATAGAGTGCTTGAACACAAAGTATCTGCTGTCCATTGGAAAGGATATAGAAGATGACTGCCACACACAATTATTTTAATTTTAAAGGCCTTTCAATCCCAGAAATTTATGACATACTCAGTCAAAAACTCCCATAAAACTGTATCCGTCTGAATTAGAGTTACCATAGTTTTAAATAATTTTTTTTAAAAAAGGAAGGAAATTGAGATGAAACTATGGATATATGTATCTTCCAGCATAACTCTGGAACGCCTTGAGAAATTTCAACACATATCACTTACACACTGGAGAGAAATACTGTGGGGGTAAGACACCCCTAGGGGTGGGTGAGAAGAGGGTGAGATGTAAAAATAATTTTAAATAAAACTTCCGTTTCTTCTTTGATTTTCTTTTCTGGTGCCACTGCTTTTTACTTCTTTTGGCCATTCTTTTACCATTATAATTGACAGCCATATTCAATCCCCTACTGGATGAGGCCTCTCCCGGAGGAAGGAGTTGGTCTGCTGCTCCACCGCTGACCAGACGTGTTAGGAGAGGAGAGCAGAAGCTCTCAACTGTGATCGCCACTGTCTTTTATTCACAGCAGTTTCCCAGTTGCATCACGATGCTGGGTGGGCACCGTTCCAGACCCTCTCGCTTTGGGAAAAATAATCCCCTGGCAGAGCCGGGAATCGAACCCAGGACCCCACGATCAGCGGTCAGAAACGGTAATCACTAGAACATCGTTAGAAGTGGATACATGGCATAATTTTATACTTATATACACAATCTTCTGATAGTTCCAATGTCCATTTTGTTTCTGTCATTACTCCATTGTATGTACATTTAACAAAATGTCTTTCTACTGCGGCATTGTGACTTGGTAGAGTAAAATATTACCCCTATATAGAAATTCTGGTGAATTGACTGTTTTATTGTTTTGATTTTTGACCAGGGGAGGAAAACAAGGGCTGAAAATCGAGTAGTAACCGGTTGAACTGGTTAATATGGTAACTCTAGCCTAAATACAACATAACCCTTTGAAGGGGGAAATTCATTTGTTTCAGTAACATTAGTGTCGGATTGATCAACATTGTTACGTCATATTGTGCTATAAATCTTATTCATTTCGAAGTTCTTGCCGTTGTGCGAAGGTGACTAGTGATAGATTTTTTTTTAAAGTTGTATGCCTGTGGAAAATTTTGGGTTGTAATATATTTTGTACAGCCTGCGTCTGCGTTATACCGTTGCATTTTGAACTTCTGTAGCAGTAGAAGAAAAGAAAAGCACAGTTGAAATTAACGTTACAATCACCACAATATGAAATGTCCCTCCACCAATTATATATATAACGATGGTTCGGACCAGAGGCGATTCTTCTATGTAGAAATCGAGGAATATCCTACAGTACAAAGTAATATATTCAACAAAATAATGACATTTTTCGTGAATAAGAAAGTTAAAGAAAAATGCGAGTAAAACGAATGTACTACCATCTAGTGGGAAGGGATGAGGGTATAGTAGATTTGAAGTACTGCAATTTTTTTTTTAGAACTGGCTTCAGATCTGCAGGGCTGAGGAGAGCCTACTTGGAAACACTTCCGGTACGGCACAGAACTTTTGCGTATGCCCACCACTAATATGTCTGTAGAAAACTGAATATCAACAAACCTTGACAAGGCAATAGAGTCACACTTTGAGTAGAATTGATAAGAATTTGAACCTTATTTAGACATTATTTGAAAAGGTGACGTTCCAAAGGTTTTGTTTCGCCTCGAGTCACGCGTTTTTAACAATGTTTTGGACGCTATATGGAAAGATCCTAAAATGAAAATTAATGGTTTATATCCTTGAAAATCTGCGCCTTTTTTATGGTATGAATTTTTTTTTAAAAAAGTAAAGAACATCTTCTTGATATATAAAAAAAATTATTTAAAAAATGGTAAACTTTATTTTGTATGGGGTCGTTCTGGTAACTTCTGACTTCGATTCGTCACGTTCTAGTTAAAATCCATAATTACAAACATCCATGCCCCAGCCGGGATTTGAACCGGAGATCTTCGAATCGCTGGCTTTGCGCCCTAATCCTTGATATTATATAGCAGTGCCAAGAATGGGCAATATTTTGGTAATGAAGATCGTATTGTGAAATCTCAGTGACCAGTAAAAGATAAATAACTGATATTACTGCCGAATAGTAACTGGTAAATTGATATCAAATCTTTTCTTTCGCAAGGAATTATTTTGTCACCTCTGAAGAATTACAGGCCTGCAATAGAAATAATTTTATCTTCATGGAAATAATTTTTAATCTGCAGTTAATAATTATTTACATGTGGAATGAAAGATCCCTTTTTAATTTATACATGTGTGTATGTTTTAGCTTCTAGGAGCCATAGCAGCATCATGGGGCTACTTGTGTATTGGTATGGTCCGAGGTTACACATCACCAGCCATTCCATCAATGCAGAAATCGGATGGGCATCTAGTGTCAACAGATGAGGTCATCTCGTGGGTCAGTAAGTAGCATTATTCAATTTACTTCTCTCTTTACTTTAATCAATTACTAATTGTTTGCACTGTTTTCTGTCATTCTGTTACCAGCTGTTCACTGTGAAATATGTACGTGACTATACATCATCAACTTTTAACAAACACTTTAAGAACCATCCTTCTTCTGTCTGTCAATATGTTTGTAATATAACGTTTTGAAATCAAGGTGGAAATAAAAAAGTAGCTAGTTGGGCTCCTCCAAGGTACACCGGAGTATTAGTGGTACACTCTGAGAATGTAGGCTCTTTTCAATATTGTAATGTATACTGGCAACCCTGTTTGTGCGAAATGGTACTAACAAGATATATGTTTTACGTCGCTTTTTTTTTTAGCGAAAAAGGACAAAACTGAAAATGTCGAGAAAAGATTAACAATTTGACTACATCTGGCAACTCTGGCAAAATAAGGATCTTGTTTTTATGTACTGAACAACTGAATTCTTTTTCTTCAATTTTGAAATCGGTTTAGTTTTGAGAATTGATTTGCAATTTCTCATTTCGAAGCAAATTTGTTATTTCTTGCTTTTTTTTTTATTTTTTTAAAATGCTGTTTTCTAAAAGAGCAAATGTCAAAATGATTTCATAGTCGAATAATCGTTTGAAGAAAAATATATGCAAATCGATGCAGATCATTCTATTATGATCGAAGGTATAAATTAATTGTATAACTGTAGTCTATTTGCTTCACCTTGCATGAGTACTTTTCGTATTGAATCAACTATTGAACTCTTTTTTACAATATAAAATAATTCCAATTTATATTTATATTTAAGAAAAAGGAGTTCAAATCATACGACTTCTTAACTTTGCACTTTAATTTATATTTCTGCCTTAACGTGACGACACTTTTCGTAAACCTTCCCACGTAAGAGATACGAGGGTCGTTCGATAAGTCCTTAAAAAGTCCAAGAAAATGGCACTCGTAGAATCGAAAGAGGTTTGCTCTTAGTAAGCGTCATCTTTCACTAGACTGCTGTTCAAGTTTCAGCTATATCCATCACGTGGTTTCATTTTCATAGCAAAAAACTTTTGTTTATATAGAGAAAAAAAGAGAAAATAAAAAAAAGTTTCGTGATTCGATTAAACACTTCCATTTAAAAGGCTTAACACCGAAAGAGATCAAAGCCGAGTTGGATAAGTTCATGGCAAATCTGCTCTTGTGTTTGCGACTGTTTACAATTGGGTAAACAAGTTTAAACGTCACTGTACATCCACAAATGATGAACATCGTTCGGGACGTCTAGTAGCAGTGACTTCCTCCGAAATGATTGACAAAATCTATGATATGGTTTTGAGTGATCAAAATGGTTGAGCCCACAGGCATACTACAAGATACAGTGTTTTCAATTTTGCACGAGAAATTGGGTGTGAAAAAAATCTCTGCAAGATGGATGCCACGTTTGCTCTCAGTGGAGACAATGCACGGGTGCACACCTGCGTAGTTTTGATGGCGAAAATTGTAGGATTTAAGTTCACATTATTACAACATCCACCGTATTTATCCCCCAGTGAATCTTTTTGTTTCCAAACCTGAAAAAACTTGCTCGGTGGAAAAAGATTCACATCGAATGAGGAAGTCATCACCCAAACAGATGCCTATTTTGAGCTGCGAAATCCTATTTTTTGGACGGCTTAAAAAATAATAATAATAGTAAAAAAAAAAAAAAAAAAAAAATACAAAAATCTACCTAATATAATTTGTTTTCTATTATTTTCTAAGGACTTATTGAACGACCCGCGTAATATTCCTTGTGGTCTTTCGGGAAAACGAATAGTGGAGTTGTGAGTAAGGCCCTCTGTCCAAGTGCTGTTTGGGTGTCTGCTTGATTTAACCGAAAATCCTATCAGGATTGCTCAGAACATGACTCGAAATTACGTGCCTCCCTAATGCTGAGCCATAGTCCGCGACCTTAATCATTAGACCATGGTGAAGCAAGGGGATAAAATGCGATATTATGAAAGCAGGAAAATGAAATAAAAAGTCGTTATAAAAATGCTGGTGGGCTTCAAATTCTTAAGCTTCTTGGATCGATCCCAGCCGCCGGACATTCTGACTGAGGTTGACCAGAATTTTTCTTCACTAACAGCAGATTAATGCCGGGATGTTGCCCTCAAACCAGTCACTTTACACATTCTCTCCCTTCCTATTCCCCGGCCTGAGCCAAAGATGCCCAAAAGTCAATGGTGGCATTCAGCGCGGTGAGGGCTCACTGAGGGATCACTGAATTTGTCCTTTGAATGCCACTTCTCACTTCCGGCTCACAGTGAACCGACGCCATCTTTGTGGGCAAAGATTTTCGCGCTCACTTGTGAGCCGAACCTCCCGGAAGTGCGGTTAGTGCGACTGCAATATGGCTTCCAGCGGAGAGGACTACAGTGTCACTTACGAATTTAGTAGTAATTACTACCAAATAACTACAAGTCATGGGGTGCAACTTACAGCATGTAAGACCACATTCATATTTAATACGTCGTCGATAAAAAACGGTAACATATGCCTGACATCTTCCCGACGCGTCATGTTTACTACTGTTTGTGCTATGCGATATTCAATTGTTCGTGGAACCCCAACCATACGCTTTAAAAAATTCAACTGTTTGTTGAGCATAAACGAAATTAGGCATCCGAAGGATCCGCTGTGAGCACTCACTCACTGAAGGTCACTCTCACTGATACGCTCACTGCGCTGAATGTAGCCACTAATAGAATTTACTTATAGTGCACTTGCTTCTTCATCCCTTAACCCCAACTCCCATTGCCTTCTTTTGCAATCTCTACTGGTTATTTTAATAGAGACAAAAAAGTTTTATTTTAAACGTAATCAGGTTCGAGAGTTTAACTCGAACTTGCCTACACTGTTAAAAATGACTTCCTCAGAAATGAATAAATTTTCCTACTCAAAAAAAAAGTCGAGTAATTTTACTTGAAAGTGAGAAAAAATATTCTCAAAAATTAAAATTTGAGAATGGTAATTCTAAAATACGAGCTAAGGCATATTTTTCAAATTTGACATGATGCAATTATTCAAACTGTGTGTCTCTGGAAAGGTAATATTACAATCCTGCGAGATAATTAAATGAAATCTGTAGACATATTTTATTATCTGGCGAGCGTTGTAAAAGAATATCGTAAACAAGTGCACAAGAGTATCTGGTTAAAATTCACAATCACAAACATCTGTGTCCCAGTTGAGATTCGAACCCGGGACCTTCGAGTCGCTGGCTTAGCACCCTAACCCACACGGCTACCAGGTTGGCCCCTGCAAGCTAAAAAGGGAGAGGACACGTTTTTGTTCTTTCCTTTTAACAACGCCATTTTTGTTGTGTAGTGACTGATAACCACGTAACAGAGCAAAGGGTAGACACAGTTTGTTGGTGAAGGAAGAGGGTTGTTTTAGAAGAGACAAGAATACGCTGTCGATTATTTGTTTTCCTTTTGTCACTCCAATATAATGTATTAGTGACAGAATATTATATGTTTTGTTTTAAAAGCGCTGGTTTTGCAATCCATGTACAGCTCAGCAATTTCTTCTCTCTTTCTATGATCCTGCTTTCCCTCTCTCCCCTCTCAAGACTCCAAAACGAAGAGTAAAAAAAAAAACGCAAGAAGAAATCGTTTGATAACCGAAAACAAATCACCCAAAATACGAATTAGGAAAGACTACGATGACGTGTTTATGCCTCAGATATCCGAGATCCGGATATCCGAAATTCGGATCCGGATATCTGAAACCCGGATCCGTTTGGCCAGCCCTAATAATAACGTCTTTTATTATTGACGCCCCTTTTAAGGACCAACTTACGAATAAAGGGTAATGCCAGAGTAACTGATTCAGACATGTTTTTAAAGAATGAAGCAAAAAAGCTGACCAACTATAATAGTGTGCAAGAATACGGTTGGTTCTTAAATAAAATGACAACTTAAATAGACCATGATGCAGTGAAATAGACAAGACAAATTTAAAAATGAAATTATATAAAAAACCTTATCTCTGAATAAAATCGACAGCTATTAAGATGAAAATCCAAGATAGTCTATCGAAATTCCAAAAGGCTGTTCTAAAATATAGTCTAGAATTCGTGACAAGAAATTCGGAAATCAGATAAGAAATAATATTAATTGAACCAAAAAAAATAGTCCATGTACATGAGAGATTAATTCCTAGCTAGAGAGCCATGAAATTCAAAACTGAATCAGTATAGGAATTATATCCCGGAAGTCGTCATCAGTTTTGACTCATGTGCATATCGTAAAGTACTACTGCAAAAATAACACTGACAAGCAACAGCTGGGGAATTGTTGACTTAGTGTAGTGGTTAAAGCATCGGATAGCTGATCGTGTGACCTGGGTTCTATTCTCGGTGAGGTGATATTTTTGTTTTGAAAGATAAATAACTGTAAGCATTTTCTAATTTTACAAAGTTCACTGGTTAGGTTAGGTTAGAACAGTCAGGTTAGTTTGTTTTTTATTATAAGCGATCCATTAGCTCGTGGCTAATTCACCGCAATTCCAACAGGTGGCTTTGCAGGTCAAAACTGCAGACGACTTCCTAGGTTGAGTCGTTGAAATTCCCTTAATAGCTACACAGTTAATTCACGTTATCAATATTTTTTTAAATGACCTTGTTGGTTATATAATCTGAAACCTTTTGTTTTGGCAACAATTGTCGAACAATAAGAATGAAGGATCTAAAAGATAAGATTAAACAAACACAATGTAATAAATGTGATCTACTTAATTCTCGGCCAAGTCCAGTTCCTTAATTAGCAACTTTATGTATTCTGTCAAATAACTCTATTGTAGTACTTTGATAATGTGTACTGGCCTTGGTAAAAATATATTCATGACCACGAAGTTTCTTCACGAAAATCACTTACGGTACCTTACATCTGAACGACTTAAGGAACGCCATTTTAAAGATAATCGTCTTATTGTATGCAACAAAACACACATGTTTGTGTACAGGTAACTTAATTCTATAATTGTAACGTCGTTAAAATTAACCAAAGGAAGAAGCTCTTTAAGTCAGTAGACAATTTCATTGACAGATGGCAGACGTGAGGGTTGATAAAGAGCAGAAAAGTGATTAGTGCAGAGGATATTTCTAGCGAAATAATTCGGTGTCGTTCAACTATTACGTAAGTATTCAGACAGGGGGGACGGATATCTGCTTACAAGGGGGAGGATATGCTTACGTAATACTTGAACGACCTGTTCACAAACTGAACTTCAACAAGTATGTTATGATATTCAAGCTTTTTTTCTAATGTAAATATCACTTACACACAGCCCTATGGTCTAATGACTGACCTCACAGACTTTTGGTTCACAATGAGAAGGCTCGCGATTTCGAGATCCGCTGTTTTCCAAAATGTTCACAAGTTTCACCAGGCGAAAGTCGGGATTGTACTCAGGGAAGTACTGGATGGGGCTCGCGCAAGCCCTGTGTTAAGTATCTATATTTGTTTCGAGCCCTTTGTTAAAATTGCTGGCGAGGACAAAATTAAATAAAAGTAATTTTGTACTTTAAGCTCGTCCTAAACATACATTCAAGGAGTTCCCATTATTGAGTATAAGGACAATATTCCACTGTTCAATCGCTATGCAAAAACAGTACCATAAGTAATATGTTGGCTGCACATACAACCGCGCGTATGTGTGTATATTTGGTGATTTTGCCGTGTGTTTAGTGATTTGTGAAGGAAGGAAATTTGTAGCGATTTAAGCCAGATAGGGATTGCGGAAATGATAGCAATAAGTTTTATTCTTGCGAGCCCTTTGTTAAAATATTTGGAGAAAACCCCTGATTGTACCTTAATTAACGCCTTGTCTGCTACCTTTCCCATTATTGCTCGCATAAGTGATCATCGAGGAACAACATTCTTCAGACATAGCTGCCTGCTCAGGCCGTGAATGAAATTTTAAAAGAAAAATGTAAGATCTGATGACATGTTCAGCTATCGTAGACGGGTTTAGTACATTTGTTCAAGGTGTTCTCTTACAAGAATGAAGATACGTTATACCTCCTACCCAGTACATATTGGTATCAATCAAATTTCCATTTTGTTAACTCTTTCAAAAAGGTGCTTACTATTACCCCAATCACTCCACATCAATTTCACTTAACATGAATGTTACCGAAATACTAACTTCAATAATGTGTTTCCGCGCAAGATTTTTTTTTCAGAACTGGCTTCAGATCTGCAGGGCTTGGGAGAGCCCACTTGGAAACACTTCCGGTATGGCACAGAAATTTTGCGTAAACAGAACTTATTGAGTAAACAGTACTTTTGCGTATGTCCACCGCTAACCGGGAGGCTGAGCAACTCCTCCCCGCGGCTAACGCCGCCCAGCTTCCTTCGGAAGCATCCTGCCCCCCTGCACACCTCGCTATCGCTTGGTGCATCCTGCCTTGGTAGGTTTATATGCATCCTAGTTTTTAGTGGCCTCTTTCAAAATTATAAATCACAACTTTTATTAAATTTCATTTTGTGTATTTACATAAAAAACGAAAAACTTTAATTTTCTTTTTTAAAAAAAATATGTAAAAAGTCAACGCCAGGGTTTAAACACAGGACTTTTGGATTAGCTTCCCGATGCCTTGACCACAAGACCAAACTGCAGGTGCCGGTTATAGTTCAAGATACTCGAGAGTGGGCTGTTCGTACCGGAAGTGTTTCCAATATGGCTGCCAAGCCGTGCAGGTAGATGAAAATAAATCTTGCGTGTTTCTACACCCAGGAGGAAGAACCCCCCTCACCCTTCTCCAAGTACCCAAAGAAAATAATTTGACTTCCATTCCATCAGCTGTTTTTATATTAAATTAATGTTTTCGGACTTTCCCCCACTCTGTACCAGTGGTACTTAGGCGTTGCAAATCGTAGACCCTTTGAAGTAATTCATCGCAAGGCTCTGACATGCGTAGTGAAATAAAAATACCGTCTTGAGTATGATTCCATTTAGTTGAATTTTAATATTTTTGCAAAAGAAATTATATTTCTGATGTTATAGGGTTGATAAATGGAGAATTAATCATTGACAATAGCACACAGAACCAACCTAAAACGAATTATTCGATCAAACCAAAGAACGCCCTTCACTCTTTCGATGTTCCGTATAAAGAAAAGAGATAATTTAATAAGATTTTTTTTTACTAAATATGAAATAGAATGAACTATCATATTATCCTGAAATGAAACATTCTAGAATTTCTGTATTTCTCATTCGTTACTGCCTAGACATAAAAAAGAATGTAGCTGAAATGAACATGGACGTAAGAATACAATAGGACTAGTAACAAGCTAAAATTTATGGACCGGAAGTGCGCCTTGCCGCCATGTTGAATTGACCAAAATATTGCAACTGGCCATAAGAAGTTATGTTAATTGAGCCACTTTTAATTACAAATTTTAAATTTATGTGAAATAATTTAATGTATGTGAAGGTTGCGTCTGATGACGACCAAGAGGTACGTGTGAGGATAAACAGGTAAGCAATATTTAAGTTTTTTCTTCAATAATAATAGTGAAATAATATCGGGTTTCAAGATTTGAATGATCGCTGCTCTTGAGAAGGAAGTGTATTGCAATAACACTTATTTTATAATAATTAGTAGTTAAGGACAAATTTAGATAATTAAAATTTATTTGCACATTCACAATATCGTCTGCTTCCTTTCCAGGAAGTATGCGCGATCCGCCATGTTGGAATGACAAACTACACTCTCAACCGTCTCATTTTATAACATTGAGTGAATTGCTTGTTACTAGTCCGATTATATTCTTACGTCCATGGAACTGAGGTACAAAATCTCTTTCGTTTCCACAGGAAGGGAAGATTAAGTTTATAGATGCAGGTGCACCGACCTTAAACTTTTATGATATAAGATTGAAATAATATTTCATTAAAATACTGTACAATGGAAGACAATAGTGAAAATAAATAACTATTTATAATAAGCCAAATATTGAAGAAAATTAAAAAAATCACTGTTAACTATATAATTCTACTGTTAACGTAATAATTTACAATTAAATAATTGAAACTTATGCGCGAACAAACTTCTA
>JAGDQP010053982.1:1842-13432 GCA_022664845.1 Lepisma saccharinum
ATTATTTGTCTTGTAGCAGGCACAGGAAGATATGATTCGTTGATCTGTGTTATGTTTGGTTATGCCATTTCAAGTGGCACTAATGACATGTTTTATTGTCTATATTTGGTTTCTGTTTGCTTTTGCATCTGAATGAGTATGCTGAATGTTGATCTTAGCTCGTTTTCCATTTCGCTGGATTCTGAAAGTTTGTGTATCATTTGGTTATATGATGTCCAGAGTAGTAGCCACAAATCGGTTCACCTTTATATTTACTGGCTATGTGATCTTCATAAGATTGGCACTTCTCGCATCGTTGTGATACTTGTGGGGGTGATATTGAAGGTTAAACATGGTGTTGACGTTCATAAATGAATTCTCCATTTCTAAGAATGTTGTTTATGGTTGATCGGCATGTGGTGAGAACTTGGTCAATGTTGCTGGGAGTACCAAATTGCGTTTTGATTGGGATGCACTTCCTCATGACATGACCATCGGTGATTTGTTCTGCTTGTACTTCATCAGCTGGTGGGTCTCTTGGACCTGTTCGGATTCGAACTGATAATATGGGTACCTTTCTAGGTGGTGGTTGCTGGTTTATTGATGATGAGCTGAGTGTTATTAGCAGTGCTTGTGAGCCAAAAATCCATAGCTGAATCTAATCCGTATGATTCTTGCTAGATGTTGATCTAGTGACTTGATTATTTATTTATTTATTGACTTATTTTCCATGGCGGAGTTACACAATGCACACACACGCACGTACACACACACACTTACATGTTAACATTTTATAGAAATTGCAATCCTGTTTACAATTTATGACTGATAATTCATCGATAATGATACTAACATAATAACAATAATAACGATGATGGACATACATTGATAATGGTACTAATAATAATAATAACTATAAAATGTACGAACGTAACTTACCAGCATTTTTAAAAAGAGCTTTGCATTCACTCTTATTCTTTCTTCCTGTATTTTTTTAATTTACTGTTTTTATTTCATTGTCGAGTTTTAATGACTAGGATTCTAATTGGAGAAGAACTGTAACCGACTTTTGAGATTGACTGTAGTTGTCGTGTTTGGAACGGAATATCATTCCAAGCTTGGACGATGGAAACCGTAATGATTTGCAATAGGAAATAGAAGAGTGATGAGAGGCCGAGAGTAATTGGCTTTCCCTTCACCTGGTGCTACGATCATGGTAGCAACTTAACGCCAGAAATCGTTCGTGGAAGTAAGAAGGTTATTCAAATCGAAGTATTTTGAAGAGAAGTGTTAATTTGTGTAAGTGGCGTCTTTCTTTAAGTTTAAAGATTAACCATTGTCTATGGGAGTTAGTCAGGTGGTCTGAGTACTTAAGAAGAAAAATACATCAAATACAGGTATTTTGTACGCGCTGTAGCCGCCTGGCTAGTTCATCCTTGAGATTGGTTAGAATCACATCCCAATTTTCCAGATGTGGGAATACCTGCAACTTGACTAGAATTGATTTGATGTGGATGGGTAAAATATGTTTAAGTCTAGTGAGTGAGTGTAGTTACGATAATGCTTTCTTGCACATTGCATTGATGTGTGGTTTCCATTCTCGGCGCTTGTTAAAAATTACAGAGGTTTTTTACTGTCGTAGAATATGGTATTAAAGTCTAGTTTACACATGCTGCTGGAAGATTATCCTTTTGCATATACTGAGCTAGTTGATTGGACGATATACTTATACATTGTATGTAATTTTATTGGGTTATTTACTAAATCTGGTTTTAAATGACAACTTACTGATTTTTTAATATCCTCATTTAGTTTGTAAATAGTGGTTTCTAGGTTTTGTGGCCGACACGATATGTATATTTGGAAATCGCAAGCGTTCAAATGATATTTACAGTATGAGAGGGTAGATAGTAGGTCAATTACATACAAACAAAATAAAAGAAGTCGCAGGACAATTCCTTGGAGTACTCCATGAATTAGGTAGCGCACTGAGGAATTTTTACCGGCTATACTTACGAATTGTATCCTATCGCACAAACGTTTTTCACCCATTTAACAGCTCAATGAGAAAAAAGAGATAATTTCTGGAGTAAAATTGTGTGATGAATTGATATAAATGCCTTAGAAAAGTCTAGAAGATTAAGGTAGGTCATCTCTCTTTTATCTAGAGCCAGCCTTATATAATCCGTGAGGGATGCTAGAGCAGTAGCCGTACTGCGATATTTGTGAAATCCCGATTGAAGTGAATCCATTAAATTATGCTCTATTAGGTGTGTCCGAATTTTGTTGCTAACAATGTATTCAAGCGCCTTTGAGAAGGCGGGAAGAATGCTGATCTGGGGACAATCGTCCTCAATTTATACGTTTTGTATTTTTGGGGGGACGCTAATACTCGTGTCTTTTTCAAATCAGATGGGAAAGTACCAGACATGAGGCTGAGATTGATCATATTACTTATTATATTCATAATATATTGTAGAATTATTTGTATAAAGAGAATAGACATTTGATCGTTGAATACAACAGATGATTTTATCATGTATATAGATGTTTCAACTGTCCGGGCCAGTATATTCAAAGGAAAATTGATTTACTTGATATTTTGCGTTAGTTGTATCAGATAAGTTGTATTTTACTGAATTCGTAATGTTTATATTAGCGAAATGATTTTTGAGCTCATCAGGCATGAATTTATTATTAATTTGTTACTTTATTATTTTTCCTTTAACACCCAATAAATTTAGCTTTTGCTACATTTCTCCTTGGTTTGTTGTATTCTCTATTATTTGCATCGCAAAGTTTTGTTTCGATTTTCAAACTAAGTGAGTGCATTTGTTTCTTTAGATCCCAAATGTTTCGAAATAGTTCTCTATATGTTCATTGTTTTTTTGGTTTGGGCTTTTATGTCCCTTCTGCAGGCAGCACCACATGCAGACATAAGACTAGAGGTCTATTCGGTTATCCAAGGACATGGAGTGGGAGATGCGTCTGGTGAGGTAAGGACGTGTTAGATTTGTACTTTACATTAATAAATCGTTTAGAAATTGTAACTGGTACGCTATTGATGGACATTACATTCCAAGGGACATTTGATACGTCATCACATAAAGCAGCGTCATTAATTTTAGATAAGTCTCTATAGGTTATCATTTTTCACCTGCGTTTACTTTCGAATCTTAGAGATTATGTGGTGGGAATGGTTTCAGTAATGTATTTATCCATTTGTGGTAGGAATGGTTCGAGTAACATATTTAGGGACACATTTAATAGCTGTTGTAGAATGCACCTTGGTGTTTATAACTTCGTGTCGTATTTGGATAACAGAGAAGAATAGAACGAAGCTTCTGAAGTTTCTTGTAAGCTGTCTTCATGGTCGGTGTTGTTCATTAATTCAGAATATGATGCTGAGTCTCTGATACGACTCCTTGCTGGTGGGGAGTGAGAACATTGCAGTGGAGACCTAGATCGTGAACTAGTAGACAATTGGTCCGAGCTACGTGAATATTTACTTGATATACCTATAGTTGTCATTATTAGAGTTGAATCTGATGCATTGTGTGTAACGCGGTGTTGGATATAATGGTTTGATATTGAATATGTTTCAGTATGTTGATATGGTGATGTGTGAAAAGAGTGAGTGCAGTGTATGACGAATAGTCTGTAATTAATGACTTCAAAGTATCTCCCAACCCTCGGCATTTTTTATGCACATGATCTTCCGGTTCATTTACGAATATGCACGCCATATCTTATTTTGGGAGGTGATTTTAATTCTGTGATCGATTGCTCGGATGCGGAATCTGCTAATAATTATAGTCCTGAACTGTATCAATTAGTACAAGAGTACTCGTTACATGACGTGTGGTCGTTGTTACACTCTGACGCCTATGCACCGACTTATATAGTGTGAATTCTAGTTCCCGTATAGATCGGTATGTGAACGAAGTATTTCGTTACCCTGTGTGTGTGTCTGACCATTTAAGTTTGGTAATGAAAATACAGTTACCAACTGCCCTTATTCAACGAGATTGTGGCTATTTTAAAATGTCGAACTCAGTCTTGGACGAGCAAACTTTTTGTGCCCAATTTACGCAAAAATGGAACTATTGGATTACCCACATAGACAAATATCCTAATCTAGTAGAATGGTGGTACAAGTTATGTAAACCTAACATTTTCAACAGCAAACGACGGTCCCGTTTCTGTCTACCGTCATCGCGGAGAGCATTATAACGGGAAATAAATATCCACTTCAAGTCGAAGTGGTAGAATCACAGCTTCATTTTGGGGATGGATTAGTGCAGATGTTTGTACGCTTTAGAATGACACCTAGACCGTTATCAGTATCTTCATATTTTGGAAAATGTTATGGTTCCAAGTGTCCGATTGTTGTATCCGCATGGAACCATAGAGTACCAACAGGACCACTCTAAAATTCAAGACTCTAATTTAGTTCAGAATTGATTCCTAACCAGAAATGATGCTGAACTCATTGATAATGTGTGCTATGAGCCACGTTACGTGAGACGTCCTATTAATTCAATGCCAACGAAAATGCAAAAAAGTTGTAGAACCTGATGGTTTCTGGACGAAATATTATTATTTGTTGTTTCCCCGAGAGAAAAGAGATCTTTTAAGAGCTGAATAATCTTACCAATTGGCAATTCTTTATATTGTGAAACACCTCGTTCATAGGAACGAAGTGTTTCAAAAATATTATATAAAGGGGGATAATAAGTTTTGAACAAAAGAAAAAAACATTCCTCCTACCGAAATTCGTACCGTAGCACCTTGTGACTGTTCAAAAGTAAAGATTAAACGAGCACTCTAAACATATGGTCACCAATCCACTCACACCGAAACAGCAACATACCGATGTTTCTTGAGAGTTGTATTTTAATCATCGTTATATTGGAACTGGATACATTTAATTGTAATATGTGCAATATATGAGGAAAAGCATGTAAGGAGTCAGTCCCAGAAAATAATAATAATAATAATAATAATAATAATAATAATAATAATTATTATTATTATTATTATTATTATTATTAGTAGTAGTAGTAGTAGTAGTAGTAGTAGTAGTAGTAGTAGTAAATATTGTTACAGTATAGAAAAACTTATGAACAGCTTGTATATGTTTTATTACTCACAAAAGAAAATCTGACTTGGGTAAAAAATGAACTGAGTTTATGGAAAAGGGAATCTTTATAAATACTTTCTGTATAAGTTTAGTGAGTGAAGTCGTCTAATATCAAAATTTACTCTGCATGTTCAACTTATTTGGAATGCAGTAAAAAAAAGCGTCGCTTGGCAGCGGTATAGAAACTTGCTTGAATTAAACATTATTTAAGGCTGCCTTTGTGACCTAGAAATAATAAGCACGTAACTATGTTACTTTTGATGTCCATGAACTTGGGTTCGAATCCCAGATCGAGTACAACTTTTTTATTTTATCTAGCTACGTCGGTACGTTCAATTTTCGTTTTCTAACAATTGTAAATATTTTTTCATTCAAAATAACACCAATTATTGTGACATTAATTTGCAAATATTTTATAATGAAGGGATTAAAGACAATGAGCGAAGATAAAAATTATTATTGAAAATAATTAATATTAATTTTTACGAACGACCGAGACGAACAGCTGAGGTTCGAGGAATGGGAGCTACAATTTTGTGTAAAGTGAGTTCCGAACCACTCCGTTCAATAGACCCACTGACTCAATCCCGTGTGCACACCAGAGCTCAAACGGGACCACTTTTGGTGACGCGGTCTGACCGAAACATAGGAGACCCAAACATAGCCGAATTATCCGATTAACCAATCCTGGGAAACATAATTGAATAAGAATTTCGGCTTCCTTATTTGTGGTCCGGGGTTTAATCTCCGGTCATGGTAAGCCCCGCAAGAGAAACTATTTAGACGCAAGGAAATAAGTAAAAACTCTTTTTTGTCCTCCGTGTTTAAATTGGGTCACCGGGTCAGGTCGGGTGCGAACAATAGACAAAGTCCAAAACTTAACCCAAATGACACGTTTCAGCTCTGTTCCACACTCACCAAGAAGTAAATATTATGGGTAACGGTACACAAGCCTCCCGATGTTTTTTATAAACATGGACTATCATCATTCTGAAACGGAAGACAAAATGGGACAAGAGCCTGATCTCCAAAGAATAATTCGCGAGGTTGCTGTTATGCAGGGACGGTAATCAAAGGGCCCACCCGGAAAACTAAAACAGGGCCCGCCCACAGATAACGAAAGGGCCCTATTTGTAGAAGGCGTTTTGGTGCTTGAAACCCAACGGCATCTTTCAAGGCCCTTCAACATACTACATGGCAATGGAACTCAAAAAAGAGATCCAAGGGCACTTAAGAAACTAATCAGGTCTCAAAATATGAAGTATTAAATGAATATAGTTCCTTAAAATGATGAATGTATTAAAGCAATGTGCACTTACCAATAAACCTTACATTGCTCGTTCTTGCGATTTGTGAGGGCCCTAAAGTAGCCCTGCTGAGATTTTAATTTCTGTACTGCTCTTATGTTTGTCAAAGTTGTTAATTTTGGAAAACCGACAATAATCTTACGGTATTAGTGGTAGTAAAATTGGATTAAGTGGTCTTCTTTATGCTTCCAAAACAGAAGGACGGCGAGGCTCACACAGAAATTTACAGGTTCCCGACCGGGCCAGTCCGGACCTGATGTTATGTAAAATATATGTGTTTGGTTTCGCACGTATAGTAGGATATTGATATTGTTTATCGTTAAAGTGACAACTATGCACTGGGTGTAGAATCTTACGCATGTGGAAATGAAAACACCTATTGACGTGTACCTTAAATTTACTGTATAATGCCAGATTAAGATTTGTTATTTGCAATTATAACTATATCTGGGTCACGAGACTACAGATACTGGACTATAATACTATAAATATTGGGCTTTAAGGAAAGTCCAATTACAGGTTCAAGTTCGTGGGGCTTATTATATAGAGTGGTTTAACCCATTTTATACAAAATCGTTGGTTCCACCATTAGAAACTCAGCTGTTCGTTTCGGCTGTTTGTAACGATTAATATTAATAACGTTCAATAATAGTTTCTGTCTTTCCTCGATGTCTTTATTCTCTTCTTCATTACAAAAAGAGAAATGCAAAATAATGCTACAATAATTGAGGTTATTTTGAATGTAAAATCAATTTGCAATTATTAGATAACGAAAGTTGAACGTTCCGACGTAGCTGAAACAAAAAAGGAAAACTTGCGGTAGATCTGACATTCGAACTCAAGCTCATGGTCATCAAAAGTAAGCAATTCACGTGTTTAAAACGCCTCGACCACGAAGACTTCGTGAAAGTGTGTTTCCCTTCGTGTGTTCTCTGAGTCAGTGTGCTCGTATTGGTTGCAATGTTGAAACAATTTAAAGCATGATCTTTCAGCAACGCAACGCAACGCTTTTCTGGATAGCTTGTACTAGATTCACGTACCCGTCAATCAGTTTAATTATTTTCACTTCTGGAGGACATATGGATGTATTGTTTTTTTTTACAGAAATATGAAAAAACGAACTTCCATATTCATTGAAAAGGTAAAACTTAATTCTAAAATAAGCAAGTACAATATAACAAAAAAAGCCATTCCTGGGACTCGAACAAAGATCTCGTACTTCCGAATAAGAAGAAAATAGAAACTTAATACTTTTAACTTCTCGGGTACTAGCCAACACTGTAAATGTGTTCTCCCTGTGTATCCCAGTCGTACTGAGGAGCAGTGTCAATTGAGTTTTCGCTGTTTTGAGATACTATGGTTATAATGCCTTTGGAATGTATCATGTTCTTACATGTGTCGTACAGTAGATTAATTTAAGAATACAACACAAGCCAAAAATTAAACGACATTAGAATGTTTCGGCAACTAATATCTGACGTGGATCTACAATGATTCAAATTGTATCAACCTTCTTCCATTCCCTTCTAACATATCCTCGGTGCACAAGAAAAGCATTATTAAAATTTATTTTAAGAAACCGCTCATCCTTAGTACAATATTATTAGATTTTATTTCCGACCTTCAAGCATCTAAGATTGAGGTCTTTTAGTTGTTTATGTTTATAGTGTAACGAACATGCAACATTCATTTAAATTTACATTTGCGAACTAGAGTTCGAATTTCATATAATGAACATGTTAGGAATCTACTTTTATTTATTTTAACAGAAAATGAATTGAAATGTCCTGTTGCTTTAAAGAGTACTTGAATTTAACTTCTTTTGAAAACTTTTTAATACATTTAATCTATTTCAGTGTTTCTTTCATCTTTCAATTTCGTTTGCTTGAGAAATTTGAAACAATACGGAGAAATTAACAACAATCTAAAGGTAATGGTCCTCATATTATTGTGAACATTTTAGTACCAATATCAGACTTTTGTATCGGGGATAGGTTAGGGGGATTTCCCTCTAATTTCAAAATATGTTTGCAACTGAAATTTTAATATTTCTATATTTTTGCTACCTATAATATAAATTAATGGAACACTGGACAGCCATCGTTATCATCAAGTGGTAGTAGTAATTCTTACTAAACCAAACAACCGCCGCGTTGTAATGGTTGTGCATACGAACTTCAGATTAACACTCGGGAGCTACGCTAGAAATCATTCGGAATAAAGAATTCCATTTTCTTCCCAGATACACCAGGCGAATGTCAGAAAGGTGTGTATACAATGATCCTGCTTCCTTCCCCATATTTACTCTTTTTCAAGCACTGGAGAATATATATAATTTATCTTACTTATAATATAATGACGCCTTACATATAATAATAGTAATAATAATGCTCAGCGGAAGAAGTGCTAAATTATGAAAAATAAAGTTTTCAAGTCCCATTAAACACATTGAGTTGTTTAAATCAGTGGTTCTCAACCCGTTTTGTTCGTTTCACACTATCCTTTGTAGTGCGATCCAGTGGAAACGTAACATACGAGTTGAAAACAATGCGGGAGTCACAAAATACAACTAGCTCAAGTGTCTCATTAATAACTCAAATCTTTTATTATAAGGCGTAAACTAACCAATAAATTCCTTGTCTAAAAAAGTTCAGTTCATGCATATTTTTTCTAGTTCCTTTTTCTAAGAAAATATTGAGTGCAATTATTTGAAATCACTAAGCCTCAGAAGTTTGGCGGCAAACCCAGCAAATCTCGAGGCACACCTGTTAAGAACCATTGGTTTAAACACTCTCTTAATGTGAACAATAATTCTTCTGGGTATATTTAACAATTCTAGTACACTGTAGCAACTAGTAGATGGGACCATTAAATATAGAATTAAGTGTATGGGTGGTAACAGCATGGATGGGACCATTAGTTTGAATTGAACAAAAAATGGAGATTCTTAGGTTTTCCGCTTATCTGCCAAATATTTCGTCATTCATCGTTGCAAGCAAATGCTTGAAGTCTATTACTTCTTTTCCTTCTGTAAAATACATTGAATGCACTCATTACTTCAGTTTTGTTATTACTGAAAGAAATGTGAGAAAACTAACTTCAGTATTGAGAAAATAATATAATTTCATAATAAAAAAGTGAACCTGAAGAAAGAAAATTAGTGCCTGTGACTGGGTTCAAACACAGGTACCCGTAGTTCGAAAAGGGAAAAAATGTAAGAATTAGTGCGTTTAACCGCTCGGCTATACGTTAATACTATGTATCGTTTGTTTGCCAATGTATAGTAGTAACAGCTGGGGAGCAGAAGCCGTTCAGTTTTCGCTATTTTGAGGTTCTATGGCTATTTTGCAATATATAAATATATCTACTCTTATATTGCCGTTCAGCAGACTGTATTTAGAATACATGAAAAACCCATAATCAAACATAAGTTGAATATTTGATTAAGTAAAGGCCCAAGTGGATATGCAGTGATGCAGACTCTATCAAACATATCACGCTTCCTTTCAATATGCTCAGTACACGATAAAGACTTTATTAAAATTTAATTTTAATATCTCTCTCCGTAATATAATAAATATAACAGCTCTTTCTTAGTTGTTTATGTTTTGGGTAACCAATACAAAACATTCATTTAAACGAAGATTACCTAATTGAACTTTACTTTGAATTTCGTGCACCAATCATGTTAAAAAATTGTTAGATATTCCTTATTTGTTTTAAAAAAACCAGGACGATATTAACATGAATTTTGGAATATTCTCTTCCTTTGAAAATACTTGAACATTTCTTATTTTGAGAACAAATTCATAGTTTTAATCTACTTCAGTGTTATATTTGCTGTTCTGTTTATTTCAGGTTTATTGCTTCTTCTGTATGCTGAATTTACCGTTATCCTATTATCACAATGATAATAGTAATATATCCGCTGTGGTTAAGTGGTTCTGACTACGAACTTCTGGTCAAAACTTAGGAGTTACGCTGGCAATCGTCTTGACTAATATTTTCCAGTTTTTACAGATACACCAGGTGAATGCCGGATGGTGCATAGAATAGGATCCTGTTTGTTACCTTTTTCATGCTTACTATCTTTTAAATGCTGAATTGAATTGAATTGGATCTTTAAGGCCCTTTGGCATCTTTCGCTCAGAATAAGAAAAGGGTGAGGAAGGTATTGGTCAGGGCTTTTCGTAAGGCACCACCTCGGCATTCGGCTGGTGAAACTGAGACAAACACTAAAAACCTCGTTCAGAATAGTCGCCCATGGAATTCGATCCCACATGCCTAACTATAGCCCCTTCGAGATCCGTAAAATGTTTTAAAATGGATTAAATTAATCATTATGTAGACCAAGAATTCAGTCAGGATTTTCAGCTTAATGGGGTGTAAAATCAAAATGGGATGCGTAGTAATTGGGGTTTCAAAGTTTCTATCGTTTTTTACAGTAAAAAAATAAAGTTGAGTGTGCTCTCCATGATTTGGGGGTCTGGCGGAATCACTTCTTTCGATATGGACGTCACTCGCATAATAATGTTAATTATAATAATAATAATTACACCTTTGTTGCAAAATGT
The DNA here is from genome assembly GCA_022664845.1 of Lepisma saccharinum. Lineage (NCBI taxonomy): Eukaryota > Metazoa > Arthropoda > Insecta > Zygentoma > Lepismatidae > Lepisma > Lepisma saccharinum. The sequence goes on from JAGDQP010053982.1 coordinate 12,846, forward strand.
CCATCGTTAATAATAATGATCATCTTCATTCTTCATCATGAAAACTTCTGTTGTGTCAGTTGGCAAGTCTTGTAGGTGTTTGATTCCGCTGTTGCCACATGTCCCACTCTTTCGGACTTTGAAATTTTCAGTTTTGGAGAACTTTACAATAATACCTTAAATTCGTATGTCAAAACGTATAGTTCTGATGCTACTATCGTAAAAACATTGTCTGAATGATCTACTTGTTCAACCAAGACGTAAGTTTTGTCTGGTAATCTAGAACGAACTTAACTCTAAACTTTTACTGAAATGGGGTTGGTATAAAAGGGTACAATTACACTGAAATTATACTTTAAATTATTTCAGGTCTGCAACAAAACTTTTATCATAATTAATTTAATCATTTCATCAATATAAACTTTACGCCCAGTTTACCAATACTTTCTGTACAATTGAATGTTGTGAATACCTTTACGAAATTTTACATATCGAGTGAAAAATATTTAGCAGACATTTGTTCTCAACCATGAAACTATAATGAAAACAGCAACGCCGAATTATACAAGGAATTCTATTCATAACATTATTATATGAATTGTTGTTAC
>JAGDQP010053984.1:0-13431 GCA_022664845.1 Lepisma saccharinum
TGAAGAGGATTAGAACCTATGTTGGTTTGCTTTAGTATTTCAAATTCCAGCACTTTTCCTCTACTCCATTTTGCCAACGAAATACAGCACCCATGAATTATGAAGTTCAAATGCGAGGAAAATATAACATTGAGTATATGTGTTATATTTTGTCTGTATGTATTCTTTAGTAAGTAAACACATGTGTATGCATGTCATTTTTGTCATGTCGAATGATGAAATGAATATATTATGTGAGTTGTAAGAACAAATCCAGTTTAGGGTAAGTATTATCAAATTAAATTACGATCATTTATTGTCTTTTATTTTAATGTAAACCAGCCTGAACGAAGCTAGCATCACACACACACACACAAAATATGTCATTAGCAAATGGAGAAGTTAAAACTTTAATTAAAAGTTCTAATACACTTCGTGCAATATGACAAGTGGAACGTAACAAAAATTAAAACTTTTGACAGTTTTTATTTAAGTATCAAAAGTCGTCACTTGCAGGCGATTCGAATCTACAACCATAAGGTTTCCTACTTCAGCAAGTGCCTCAGGATTGAATTTGATTCGGCATAATATGTCTATATTACACAAAAGTGTAGATTTTTGTAAATATCCGAACGGACTAACTTACTGACTGAAGTCGCTTAGCATCAAAATTATCTCCACATTTTGAACTTCTGTGGAATAAGAAAAAAAAAACTACATGAACTTGCAATAATGTTAGCTGTATAGAACTTGCCTACTCGCGTAGCCCTGATGGCCGAAGTCTTTCAGGCCCGTGGTTATTTTACAATCAGTCAATTATAATCATAGCGCACTCTTTAGCAGCTCTTAGAAAGTTTAAGTTCAGAAATTGAACTATGTGGCAACCTTGCAACAACATGAGTGACCGCTGCGCGTGTTTTCATACTAATCTTTGTGAAGAAAATAATGTTGTATATCTAGTCGTGATGTGGCGAAAAATATGTGAATAAAAGTAATTAGAACTTTTCTCTTGCTTTTATTGTTCATAAAATGAATTATAATACAGCGATGTTGCTATATCAGTAATAATTAACGATGAAGTTTTGCTTATTTCCACTTGGGACGTTAAATACGGTTTTCGAAACTTTTAAGAAATTATATAACATGGTTTTCATATGTATAGAATCTAACAAAATAGTAGTCAATAGAAGATTAACTCATAAATGCACGAAACACTGTAACTAAAACAAAAATCAGTATTATATAACTTTTACTTGGCTTTTATTTCAGTAAGAGTTGAAGACTGTCTATCTGATGTCTTCGTGGCCGTGTGCGCTGCGTCGCGTTATTATTTTCTCCCTTTTCGTCCATAAAGCTGGCGACGCGAGTTCGAATCCCGAAGCATGCTCTTCTTTTCTCACAAAGCTCTGTCATCTATGTTCGTATTGCATTCACGTAATAGCCTCCATTACAGACCGAGGAATCGAAATTAAGAGGTCCAATATTTTAAGGTAGCTAACAGACAGAACATACCAGGTGGACAGGAGAAATTAACAGAGCTTTCTTGTTCTTGTTCGATCTAAATCCACATTGTTCTCACCTAACTAATATCACTGGTTTCTTGATTTTGGTAAATTATACTATTTTAAAATTGCACTTCTTTAAGTGAACTTATATCAGGCCACATTGCATGCACAAAAAATCAATTTCTGAGTAGTATAATAATGGTTCCACAATACGAGCTGCATTCCGCCTACTTTCTAAGGTACGTTGGAGTTTTACAAATGAGGTTGGTGTATATTATTCCCCCAAATGCATCTAATCAAGTGAATAAAATATTTTACGATTTTCAAAAATTATATTGGCGTAGGTCAGGGTTTCTCAACGTGGAGGTCGCGTGTGTAAGGGGGTCGCAAGAGAAGGTGAACAAATTAATTTAGATAGGGTTTGTAGGTTAAAACTAATAAATTTCGAAGACGATATTTTATTTTGCTTATTGTTTTTATAATTAGGGTCTACTAAAATAATGTAATTTGTTGAATAGTTTTGAATAATGTAATTAGGATGTTTATTACCAAATACAGCATATCAACGGTCATGGTTTTAGTTGCAGGATGAAAAAAGGTTGAGAAACGCTGGCGTAGGTGGAAAGCGAACCTATGATTCTCAGTGTGGAAAGTGCACATAACTAATCAAGCTAATAACCACGCCAGCAATCTGTTATTATCCAACGATCCAACAAATCAGCTTATTCTTATTGCTTGTTTGTTTACACATTCATTTCGCTTACTTGTGGTTTCCCCCTTTTTCTGAATTTGATTGTATTCAGATATTATATCGATGAGGAAGAGGTCTGTCCCGGAGGGAGGAGTTTGTCTACTGTTCCAACGCTGACTAGACATGTTGGGAGAGGAGAACCGAAGCTCACAACTGTGATCGCCATTGTTTTATTCACAACTCCCCAATTGTATCCTATTACGATTGATTCAAACATTTGCATAGTTAAAATTAACACAAAAAATTGACATTATTTACAAAGTAGTTCTGTAAACATTTCATGTAACTGCAAGAGGAGGTTGAAAATTAGGAATAAAAGTGTCGTGTGTGTATTGTGAAGTGTATGTTTTCGCCTCCTATAACCACAGCACGGGATTTTCGGAACAGCGAATATTTCAATATAGGTTCTGACTCCTACATTCAATTAAAATGTAACAATCCTGGAATATCCTTCTTGCAAGGGAGTCATTTTAAACACATGCATAGAATGAGAAACGAAGTAGTTTAAAAACACGTAAATATCCGTATCATAGAACTTTTGACTTTTGCTCTGGGAAATACATTTTAAGAGAAAAACAAAGCTGAGTTTACTTCCATAATATTCAATGCTGTTCTACAGGGAATATAAAACTGTCAGTTATCGAACGTTTCACTGCAATAATAATAGTAATACTTATTCCTATAAGCGTGACTTTGAACTTCCACGGCGCATAGAAACTGCATAAGCTGTTATTGTTTATTTCATTTTTCCTGGACTTTTGTTATTTCGGATGTTAGTGGGCACTAATTTGTCTATAAGTGATCGAATAAAGAAATTTTAGCGTGCATTTTGGTTTAAAGAACTTACAGAACGAAGTTGGCTATTTCCAAAGATGAACTTAGTAATTCATGGGTGCTGTCTTCGGTTGGCAACATGGAGTAGAGGAAAAGTGCTGGCCTTTTAAGTAGTAAAGAAAACCAATATAGGTTCAAATCCGGTTTAAGCCAAGTTTTTTATAAAGCGGTCGTGAAGAATCTAATCATTACTTCTCATACAAAACGGAGAATCCTTCAGACTGTGGAATTAAATACCTGAGTCACTATAGAGAGGAAGACGATTTACGAACGTTGGTTGGATAAGTCCAAATTAAGTCTTAGGGGGATACCAGGACAGTTAAAAACACGACATTGATATGAAGTATTCATTTTCATGTTATTATTCGTAGAAGCAAACACTATAGCATTTGTTAAGCACGTCTTGGATAAAGTCGCCTGTGGAGTATTGCTATTGCGCTTGACTTCTAATTTGAAAACCTGGGTTCGATTCACTACCAAACAGTTTCTTTTTCGCATACACTGAAGTATTAAAACAAAGATTCATCTTCGGATTGTGGAGAATTTACGAAGTATCACTGGTCAGAATCCGAGTAAACAGTGTGTGTGTTGTTTAACATAATGATAATGTATTTTTCGTATTTTTCATTTAACTTTCTCTCTTCCTCTCTTTCTTGATGTATTGTTATCGTGTCTTCGCTGCGTCTTTCTCCTTCTCTTCTCTCTATCTATTTACCTTTATTTTTTCTCTTACTTTACACACTCTCTCTTTAGGTGCGTGTTCCAGAGCCAATTTGGGACCACTTTCGATGACCCGGTGATAGGGACTGACCCAAACATAAGTGACCCGGTCTGGAAAATCTATCTAACTGGGAATTTCGGGGTCGTATTTTAGGGGTAGAATCTCCGGTCCTGGTCACCCTTGAAACAAACACTGTTCAAACGCAATGAAATAGTTACAATCTCTCCTTCATCTTCCGGGTTATCAGATCTACATGGAATTAGCGCTTCAGAATGCGTTCGAATCTTAAACCTGATGACACAGGCCAAAACCTGACCAGCATCCACCAACAGCCGGTGAACCGTTTCAGCTTTGCCGTGTTCATTCAATCTGTGCGAATTGTTATACACACTAGTTCATTAGTGTTGTAATTATTAGGACGTTATATTAGCAATAGGTGCAATATATGGTGGCATGTCCAGAACTGATAGATTTTAAGACATGAGTAGCAAATGCCCGCTTTTTTTCGCTATTTCAAGAGAAGAATTCTTTTTATATTAGTTTGGCACCAAATTCGTTTCCATGCTCTAATTTACCAACATAAGTTTCTTCTTTTCACGTTTGCAATGTGGAATATATAAAGCTTACTATGCCTATAAGGAACATGCTAATTTTGCTTTTGAACATTTGTAACTTTTCATTTTCATAGTTTGGATTTATAATCTTGGCTTTTTCTGACAGAAATTAAGCAGAAAAATTATCATTCATTCATTTTCTTTTTATGTTCACTTTGCATTCGTAGTCTGGAATAGCAGGTATGGCCTATGGTATCTACTGAGTTTGTTACAATCAGTGATTCCGCTAGACTCCGGTCCCTGTGGGGGTGTCAACCCCAGATTCTGGAGACTACCCCGAACTTTAACATTTTTTCGAACAAAAGTTGATAGAAACCGTGCAAAACTCTAGTCCACCCTCCCAATTTTGACTTTAAACACCCCAATCTGAAAATCCTGGCAGAATCCCTTATTACAAAGTATTCCGAACCAGTATATTTAATAAGCTTCACGGAATTTGCAAACATTATCCTAGATGTGTCTCAAAACTCTGGAGTTTCACTGGAAATCATGGGTATTTAATCTGACCACCAAGTTTGGTTTCCATTTTGGAAGTGACTTAATTAATTTTTGAAGCACCCTTTATATATTTGAAGAGCACTGAACAAATATAAAGTTCTAAAGTCACTTCTATCTTGCTGTTAGATTTGTGGGAAATGAGCTCTATTGTGTGGGAACTGGACTTAAAATCTTTTTACTGCGTTTAAATTCCATATTTTTAACTTTACTTCTTCTTCTTCTTCTCTCTCTCTCTCTTTCTCTTTCATGTCTATGTGTTTGTCTAACAGAGATTCATCAGTTTCAGTGTTTCATTGTGTGTTTAAATTTCTCCCTGCATCAGCCTATCTATATTGATTCGTCTCGCTTTTATTCTTTCATTTTATCGATACTAATACATTTCTATTTTGAAAAACAAAACGTGCTCATTTATGTTTGCTGATTTTCGTTTGGGCGAGACGAAGGAAGGAAAAACAGGGGTCTGTTTACCAGACACGATTATGGGATAAGGTGTCATTTGGGTTGCCTAGCTGCACGGCGTTCGCTGTCGCAATTTTTTTGACGCGAAGTGTACAAAGGCTCGTGTACCTTGGAACACCGCCTTTTTATCTTTAAACAACATGCACTTGCATACACATGCAGGGCTGATTTACGCAAAGAAGTATTTTGGGAAATATTTTATTAATGTAAGTTCTCTGTTTGTGAAGGGAAAATGTGTGTACACTTTAAGAAACAAATATTTGCATACATTATAAAAATAGTTTTACGGATTCAAGGAATCATTAACAGTCCTAATAAATGCCTAGGTATGTATTATTGTATTAGTAATTTATCTGGTTATGTTTTTGTGGCGTATGCTCCTCTTTCCAGTTCTTTAGGGTACATGTTCCAAGGCACAAGATGTGTTCCTGTTTCATAGTACAAGAGGCTGTATTAAATCACTAACATGATGGCATACTGAAAATGTTACATGTAGAATGGAAATTTGTGTCATTGAAAAACTTATCTAATTCTGTTGTAACGGTTATTTACATATGAAAGGAAAAAAAAACAACTACGGCAACTACTCTATAGTACAATAATTAAATCTAAAAACAGGTACTTTTAACTACCGAAAGTGCTTTTTTAAATTAACACACAACCATATAAATACAACAAAACACAAGGCTATTGCCTGGGCAGCTTGACAAACAACGTAGTATAGAAGATAGCCCTTATATAGGATAGGGAGTCAGAAACATAAGGCTGTTCCAAGGTACACTATGCTCGAAGTACAACTGTCTCCACTACATTTACAACAATAAAACCTTTATTGGGACTCCCTTCACAAAAAATATTTCTTCCAGCCAATGTCATAATACATTCCAATGGGACAATGTACTACAGCAGATGTCTTTGAAATATATCTTACAGGAAATAAGCATATACGTGTTTTGATGATTCAGATCACAAGAACAAAATAGACAAAACCTAGCTTTAGTAATTACATAGTGTATTTGCATATTTATTTTCAAAACAATCGCTCCGCGGCAGTCTTTCCAGTTGTTAATTTTACACGGCAGGCGTTTGTCAATTGTTTTACTGTACTCATGGAAGCCGCATTTACATCCATGTACTTTACCATACATCATACCATTTGTATATCAAAGATTTTACTTCCAGATATCTGTCTGTGAATTACAGAATGAGTTTTAATATTTAAGGATCGTAACAACATGCAGCCTAATCGTGCATAATTTATTATTAAATATGATTTAGTAATCGCATGATTCTCTGATGTTAATTTGATTAGTTGGTTGTTTTGTCAAGGGTGTAGATGACTGACCCGCTCTGTGAAGGACATTAACAACTCTACCAAAACTAACCTACCCTTACGTAATCTAGAAGCTATTTATTTAGTTTAGAATGCAAACAAACCAAATTTTACCTAACCTTTAGACTTAAATCACGAGGGGGGCAGCCAGCTACTCCCCATTGTGGCAGGTTTGTTGCAGAAAACAATTGACTACAACATACAGTGTTGTCATATCTAGCCCTTATGCGCCTGCTAGTTGAGAGCATGATAACAGGCATTTATAGATGGAAGTGCTGTTAGCAGACCCCTACTGAGTAAGAGCTAGACCAACCCGTCTGGTCAGCGTGGAAGCAGTAGACCAATCTCCTCCCTCCGGAGAGAATCCTCGTCCAGTAGTGGATTGAATATGGTTGTGATTTATATATAAATATCGTTAACATAAACCAGTTATTTTTGCCTCGTGGAGAAAAATCTCTTTTTTTTCGATTTTTTCTCGCCTTATACATCACTAAGAGGAAGTCAAAGAAAAAGCAGCTCCCATTTGTTTGATTTAAAATATATTACTGAATGTATTATTGCTCCAGTAGTTGACCAGTTGTATTAGCCAATTGTGAACTATGGATATTCTTGTGTAGTTCAATCCTGTTATTGTGCCCTGAGCTCTGTTCCGGATCCTGTTTACACATTTTGTGATTTTGGGGACAATTTATTTCCTGGTTGCAGAGTGTTGGGGTCTATACTATTAAACCTTACGGAAGTAGAAAAGTACTTTGTTCACTCTATCTACGCCCGGTTATTACAGCTTGTTTCCCTCATTGGTTAACCACTGGCGAGTGTTCCATTACTTTCACGGGTATAGCTATAGTTTTACGTCCCCTGAAAATGGAAACTCTACGGGACAGAAAGATGTTTTGTGTAAACTTACACGGCGCTGTTTGTCTAAATTTCCTAATATGTTTAAATGACGAAGGCTTCGTATCAGTTTCAAAGCGCAAAGTGATCGACAATTATAAGCAACAGACGATATGAAAACCGATCGCAGTGCCATAAGCGGGAGTGATCCATCAAATTGTGAGTAACTGATGATGTCAACTGTGTAAAATATTAAAATGTGTACCTATAATAAAATAAAATACCTAACCTGACTTTTCTAACCTAAACTAACCCATTAAAGTTGTACTTGTAAACAGTACAGAAAGGCTAATTTGAAAAAATGCAATCACCAAAAACTCGTATCCAGACTAAGGGCCATATGCACAGTTAAACCCGCAGCTGCCCCGACCCCGCGATCTGCAGAAGGGATCACTTTGTGTTGATATTGCACAGTGCTTTTCGACAGAATCCCGCGGTGACGGTTGAGCCGCGGGCTTGTTTAGTAAAATAAACCCGCAGCGAGGCTAGAAAAACAGTGGGAAAAGTAGACAATCACGTTGCGTTCGATCGTTTTCTCATTTATTTGATTGTTTCTAGCAAGAGGAAACGTTGCAAACTTGCAAGCCCAAAATGATTTCGTATACGTAAGAAGAGTTATATTTGTCTAATACTGGAATACTGGAAAAATATAAGGACAAAGGGAATGAAAAGTTACCAATGCAGCATCTAATAAAAAGAATTAGGTGATGTGTGTTGGAAAATACCTGAAGAATATAACTCTAATGAAGAAGTAAGAAGCTTCATTATCAGAAAAGAAAAAAATATTTATCATTAATTAGGCATTGGTATCAACATTTGTAAAGAAAGAAAGAAAGAGAGAAAGAAAGAAATATGTAATCATGGGAAATTATTTGAAAACATCAAAAAATAAATCACGAAAGTGTATGTTAGGAGAAATCAGAGAATCAAAGGAACATTTTATATTACAGAAAGGGCATTGCAATTGTATTAACCATGCTGTTAGGAAGCATATTAAAAAAATAACATCGAAAATTCCTCCACCATAATCAGTTCATGGTCCTTTTATGTTTTCATATGTGATTAAACCTAACCGAACCTAGGCCTACCGTAGCAAATTGAATTAAGCTAAAAGAGAAAACAGGATAGAAATCCGGGAGACTACACTATTACATTTGAAAAAGTCGGGGCGTTGACTTAACTTAATGACGTGTATGTCTGAAATTGCTAAAACGGGGAGGATTTTCAGTTTGTGTAACGTATCTTTTAACTTAACGAAACTAGAAACGGAGGGAGGGGGGGGGGTGCTCGACGATTTGGAGGGGTTACACCACCCGTTGGGGAGTTTGACAGAATTCTTGCTAAGGGCTGAGTTACATGCAAGCTTGCGTTCCTTGCTTTGAGTGTGATTTGGGTGAGTAGCCATTTGAAGCACGTGTTTTATTACGTAGAACACGCAATAAAACGCGTGTTTCAATTGGCTGCTCACCCAAATCGCACGGAAAGCAAGCAACGCAAGCTTGTATGTAAATCAGACCTTCAGCACCGTATGCTCGCCATTGCGAAAAGCTAGCGTAGTGTATGTTTAATTTCAAGCGAACATTTTCTCAAGTTCTAAATCATGAGCACAACGTGAAATTTGTCCATGGAGAAAGATATTATTATTATTTTAAATAAAGCAAAGTTCATCGGTAATACTACTTGCGAGTTGCGATATGTGTGGCACTCAAAGACCTATGAAAGCTAAGCCAATACACTACTCTGCACGATCTGCTATTTACGTTAACAAGCTGCGAATTAATGTTATAATGCATGCACCAAAAACTCATTTTCTTTTCTAAACGAATTATAGATCCGTTAGATAAACTACGCTTACTTTTAGGAAAAGCCCTTTCAGCTACAGGCTTAATTAAATTGAAATTATCATTCTCCCTACCATCTAGTAAGTAGCACAATAGACTATTGCGACAGCACGTTAACAGTGTGCAGATTTTTTTAATTATAAAATAATTAACATAAATGGTCTGATCGTAAATGTAATGTTTTGTAAATTACTTGTACCACTTTCTTGTCTATTGTTAAAGCAACACTCATGGCTAAAATGCAATATATTTCTATAAATACAGAAATAAAATCACGAGGTGTAGATACAAACATCACCCACGGGACAGCCAAGGGTGGTTCGATCCTCCCGCGACTAATCCCAGATGGCGCGGGTCTCTTTCAGTCCCACGGGATGACTGTGCAACACAAAATGGTCAAGGGTCTCTCAGGCTTTCCGTGGGTAGCCCGCGGAACGACTGTGTATGTGGCCCTTAAACCTCAGAAAGATGGGAGGGGCTAAGGGTACGGCAATATATATATATATATAAACAACATTTACGTGTAGAAACTATATATCTATGTACGTAAACTATTAATAGAGGGGAGAGTCCCCCTTAGCCTCCGCCTTGGCTACGGGTCTATCGGAGTATTTAATTCAAGTTCGGTTATTTCTATCCCGAAAGAGTCCCTAAAGTAGCAGCGATCCCTTAGCAGAAAGTTTGTAAATCTATACGAGGAAGGAAGGATGACGGCAGCGCCACCAATATAAGTGGCAGTTAATGTTTTGGCGCTCATTGGATTTTTATGGTATTGGTGAACGAAGATATGTTTATACAAAAATATTGCAGGATTTATCGTATGTGGTTTACGAATACCAAAATAAAATGAGGCAGGCAAGGTTTACTGAAGGAGGTACTCGTCCACGCTTTATCGGCAATGAAGGTTTCCCGAACCAAACATTTTTCAGCATCATGGCAGGGGACAACAACATGAGTCCAAAGGTATTTCCCAGGTGCCTTTCAAGCAAAGGAACGTAAGTATAGTTATTTAAAGTGTTTCTAATTATATTGAATGCATTTGCAAACGAAAATGAGGGGAAATCGTGTGAAAATGTGTGTGTGTGTGTGTATATGGCACGAAGTGGACATAGTGCAAAAGTACTGGAATGGAATGTTGTAGCCGGGATGCGCCCATAAATTTTGCTTTCAGAAGTGAAATAGAGAAGAATAGTGAAAATCCGAACGAAGAATGTCAAGTGTTTGTCTGGCGACGTAAAACTGTAACTGCACGGTTTTCTTTATTGGTTAACTACTGGCGACTGGTCTATTACTGGTACGGTCACGTTATGTTACTTTCTGCCCCCTCTGTACTCCACAACCCTTTAACCGGATTCTGTAACTTTTACTTTTTAGTTCATCCTTCTACGAAACAGGGAAGGTTCTAGAACGTAGGGGGTTTAGTCCCCCTATATGTGTACACTTTGAAAACCATAAGTTATTTCTGTTTACCTATGTTTTGTGACTAAATGTTAGGTTAGGTTAGTTACTGTTAGTATATCATAAACAAATTAGAAAAGACATTTTGCTAATGCTAGTATATTGAATTCACCAAAGGGGGACCTGTGTTCTAGAACCTTGCCACCAGACTGAACACAATGAAACCCAAAAGTAGGTGGCACATAATCATAGCACCTTTATAAACTTGGGTACAAGAGAACAAATTTTGTAAATAAGTTCTGTAGTAATGTCATACAGCTTCCATGAATCGTGCTAATTAATTTTTTATGTATAATTAAAGGAGCTATTTTCTTTGAAAAAAATATTTTGTATTGATTTCAGACCTAAACTTAAATAGCGATAGTGCAAAACTTGATTTGGTTCATTGAATATCTTATTTACATTTTCTAACGAAGAAAAACTTACCTGTCATAATTCACCATGTATGAATTTTGAAGGCACTAATTTCTTTTTCAAGAACTGAATTTCATAATTTAATTATTCAATACGCACGGTGAGATTGGCAGCTCTTTCTTCTTCTTCTTCTTTAGTAAGGATTGGTTTCGGCCAAACGGGCCATTTCAACCAATTTATACAAGTATAATAATATATATAATTGGCAGTAAAGTGAATAAGTAAAAAGTGTACTAAATATAGCCTGTTTACAACCTGAGCTAGTTTGTAATTCGGAATAAGTGGAGGTGGCAAAAAGAATAATTAAACTGTCATAACAGATGGTCCATTCCGGACAACAGTGGAAACTTTTTGAATTACAAACAAGCTCAAAGTGGAAACAGTTTGCGGGAAACTTATTAATCCAAAGATCAATGTATAACTAAGCGAGCCCCTGACAGGGAAGTATGAGTAATAGTAGCGCTCCTATTTTCAGGGGAACGAAACACCAATCAAAATCGATATTCAGTACTTCGCGTGGCATTACAGGTTTGGTTCTAACTTGTAAGTGGAATTTGATAAGTATTTTTAAATTTTCCGGTTATATGATAGACAAATCTCAACTGTTATCACATATCATGGCCTAGTGAAGTCTAGGCTAATTCCCCTGTCGCGAGAGACACTGTGATACCAAACGCCCTGATTGGCTGTTGTCGTTACCTAGCTGGCGATTTCCAATGCTAGAATACAGACAAATTTCTCTAAACGGATACTCTTTGCGTAACGACAGTATCTGCCAGTTGCGTCATACACCATTGAGCCAATGTAAATGCTTTACCTGTTATTTACATACCTTGCTGTCATAATAATTAGAGTATTAGGTTTAATCAGGGAAAATGAGTCAAATACGAAAGTAATTTAAAGGGCAGAGTGAAGAGAAGGGGAAACTTTGTATACTGTGCATCAGTTAAATATGGTTATGTAGTGTAATGTAAAGGATATGTAGCTATTAGTATGGTGTAAAGTGTATGTCTGTCGAATAAAGTCTTCCACTATCAACATCACTGGACTTTCCAGTGTTTACACCATCGACCTCCATTAATACGATACTGGACTGACTGCAGCCACTGAAAATTTCATGAATATCTGAAGCTAGGGAGCGGGGAGGAAACTTAATCTCGTTTGTCCACTTCCAGTCTAAACCAGTATGGACCAAGTTCTAGATTCCAACTCAATTTTCTACGCTTGATATCGCTGTGTGGTCCGTTTTCTATTTATGTCTTAATTCTTGCAAAAAACGTAAATTTTATTTGCAGTATTTTCTATTGTATGCAGAGTGCGGTATACTCTTACATGAATAACTCAGGAATTAAGACTTGAATCAAAAAACGGGCCACACAGCGATATCAAGCGTATAAAACTGAGTCAGAACTGAAAATTTGGTCAATACCGGATTAGAATGGAAGTGGACAAACGAGTTTAAATATTTGCTCTGGCGTCTATCTTTCAACACTAAGTAGTTACTCCAGCATAGTTTATGTAGAGCTCGATGGTCACTGTCACAGACGCAATTTATTATTTTTGTTTCAGAACTATTTGGAGTGGCTTCTGTTATGAATAGAACTCATGTGCAAATACTTCCGGTACGAATAGCCCACTCTAGCGTAGCTTGAACTATAAGTAACACCGAGAAGCGCTTAATCCAGCAGCTCGAGTTTGGTCTTTGTGCAATCGCATCGGAAAGCTGATCCGAAGTTCCCGGGTTCGAGCCCTAGCGTCGGTATTTTACATAAAGAAAATTAAAGATTCTTCGCTTTTTATGTAAATACATAAAAGGAAATTTAATACAAGTTGTGATTTACAATTTTAAAAGAGGCCACTAAAAACTAGGATGTATATAAACCTACCTGGGCAGGATGCACCCGAAGGGAGCTTGACAGCGTTAGACGGGGGGATGGGGTGGGGCGCAGCCCCCGGTTAGCGCTGGATGTACGCAAAAGTGCTATTAACTCAAGTGCTGTGCCGTACCGAAAGTGTTTCCACGTGGGCACCCCCTTAAAGAAAAGCCACTCCAAATAATTCTTAGAAAAAAATCTTGCATCACAGACCTCCAAAGAATAGTATAACACCTGGAAATCTGTAATATTTTCA
>JAGDQP010053985.1:0-13431 GCA_022664845.1 Lepisma saccharinum
GTCGGTGCTGGTGAGATTTGAACCCGAATCATCTAGTTGGCAGGTAAAAAACGTTTCCTGTATTCCACGAAAAACAGTACTGAAAAGTCAGTATTATCAAGTTTTATTTCAATCTGTCGTACAGTGTTGCCAAAATCATCATATTTTTGCCTGGCTCTGACGCCAAAACTTGGTCTCAGATGATAAAAATGTCATGATTTTAATTTTTACCTCAAGAATCATATTCCATCGATCATGGGCGTGAGTTTTAGAACATCCGATATAATCATGAAGATAATGGTCAAAGTCCAATTAAATATGTATACCAATAGACAACTCTATAAGACAATCATTCTCCAAAGACGCTTTCTAAGTTAATGAATCTTAAATTTTATTATTTTCCTCAATGTTAACACTTTCCAATGTAAAATAACTATATATTGGGAATTGGAAATTTATTGAATAAATGAGTAAAACCAATGGAAACACTGAACAATGTTTAAAATAGTAGTCCTAAACATTAAGTCTGCAGGAAGTGTTAAAAAGTCGCCTTTAGATGTGTATGATAAGTTTGAATTTAAATTTGTTCGTCATCTTGAGCAAAGAAATTTACAACTTGGGGAAAAAAAGTGTACAAAATTGAAAAATGAAGATAAGCGTCCACACGTCTTACATTTTACAGCAATTATTCAATAAAATAAGGTATTGTCATCTAGTGGGTACAACGTGAGTCAATTCAGGTTCCTTAATAAATCCATTTACTTATTTGTTCAAAATGAAATGTCAAAGTTACAGGTTCATATAAATTTCAAGCTATTTAAAACCGATGTCTAGCCAAGCTATTAAATCTTTCTTAAGTTCAAAATACTTGTCGACTGGTTTAAAAAAAAAAAAAAAAAAAAATCTTGGAAACTTTATTTTGCATGCACAATTCTAGTAACTTTTGACTACGACCGGTCACGTTTATATTGCGAAGGCACAGCTAGTTAAAATTTACAAATATCCATGCCCCTGGCAGGATTCGAAACCGCGACCCTCGAGTCGATGGCCTAACGCCTCAGACCACACGACTGTCTGGTCAACGCCTATTGATTGGTATCTGCAGAATAATGTACCTAATAAGACATTCGTTGCCATTTTTTTTTTCGTTTGACAATAGGTGCGAAATTCAATTTTCTGGTATTGGGTCAACAGTGAAAACCTGTATCCTTCAATACTAACCTATATGAACCAGCATGTGCAAGGGTAAAATGTGTAATATATGTTAGTACGCTCATCACTGCCCTCTAGCTCCGATGTGAGATATTGGAAGGGGGCAGGGAAGAAAAACAATAAAAGCTTACAGACCGAAAACAAGCTGCTACCACCATTGAGACCATTGTAAGATAGTGTGTGTATGTGAAAAATTATGGAAGCCCACATTGATAATACGGGATACAAAAAAAAAAGCAAAAAGAAAAGGGACTATAATTCTAGATTGTCAGCGAGCTACCGTACTTCTTTTCCCGAGGGGAAAGAAGCCCTAAAGTCCATGATGATGTCCGTGAAACGCCGCCACTAAGACGAATCCTTCTTTTGGTTGGGCGCCGTCTGCAGCACCAACGACCAGCCACAATGCCCGGAGGAAGCACCCTTGTAGTACGAAACCAACCGATTAATTACAGCCCCGGAGTGACATACGACGCGTAACTAGTAATTAAATTCTACTGGATGACTCGAGCCTAGAAATAAAGCAAGAAAAAAAAAAAAAGAAGCTTAAAGAATCAGAAATATTTTTTTTTAGAAAAAGAACGAAAGGAAGCACCATCCTCTTTGCTTATGGCTGTAGTACCACCTCTTGGCCACCAGATGCCTCCCGGTGTTTTGGATTTGACTTCTGAGAAAGGCTGAAACTCTCACAAGACAAGAGAGGCGGAGTAAAGGATGAACTTTGTGGATAAGATGCACTGCCGATGAACATTATGTACGTATATATGCGTCATGGTCTCTCTAGACTTACAAATACAAGTGTCTATAATTCATGACCCCGACGTAGCACAGCGGTAGCCTTCGGATGCGAAGTCCGTTATATCTTTTGGAGAATAGAAAGCGTAAAAAAAATATATTAAATGAAGGAGGAGGTTTGCTTTCGGCTACTGTGAGAGAAAAAAACGACTACCAAAACAAAAGCAATGTAACGTAACTGATAAAACGAAGGTGAATCTTTCTGACGCCGACACTATGGCACCAAGAAGCAGGGATATCTAATTGTTAGATCTTCCCACCCTTTCTCTGACAACAACAAAAAACTATTGTTGATTCTTTCATTCAATAATCCAGCCCCTTTCCTTCTCTCTTTCTTTGTTATTGTGTTGTTTTTTCTTTTGTTTATTCGGTTTTTTTTTTAATTCTTGTAGTCATTAGCATGTATGTTTATACATAAGATCATACATATACGCGCATGGAATTTGCTGATTGTTTATTGAGCGAAACATCTCTATATCTCAAACGTTACAAGGCCAAAGACAAGTGCAGTCGCTGTTACATTTAACGGGAGCAAGTTCATTCAAACACTAAATGATAAGATTTCTCTTTCTCTCTCTCTCTCTCTCACTCACTCACTCATTCTCTCTCTCTCTCTTTTTAAATCATGCAAGATAAAGTAAACTAAATGTAGGGAGAACAACTATGCGAGGAGTCCAGAAACCAAGAGATACAAGTGATATTTACGTATAAAAAATTTCGAGGTAATACTTTATATATAACCCAAAATGAACTTAAAAAAAAAATCAATGTCACTTCTATCCCTTGGCTTCTGGAGGCGACATATGTAATATCATATATTTGTTAATCCGAAGTCTTTTCCAATTTGTATGAATATATCCTTAGCTTTTGGGTCAATTATACAGGCTATACAAATGAAACCCAAGAATAATTATTTTTAATGTAAAAATGACTCGCATTGTGTCACTTGCTTCATAAGATCGACAGGTTCTCGTAAATTCCATAATCATCTTCCGGTCTAGTTAGAAATCTCAAAAAATTATAATTAACTTATCTCCCATTCAGATTTAGCGTTTGGATATTGATTCGGATTTTTTAAACTACGAATACAAAATTTTGGTGCAAATACTTGCGGTGACATAGATGTTCTGTTCGGATGATTTAGGCCTGTTGGAATTCTGGACGAGATGTTTCACTGAGACCACATTCTATATGTTGTGTTAATTCTTCTATCTATAGTCTACGGGGGTTCGGGACACTTGCACGGAGTGATAGTTGTACGGAATGACAGTTACGCGGAAACCTGCCGCAGACTCAACGACCTTGGATGAATCACAATTTGGGTTGTGACACTTGACAGATCATTTAGCTCTCTTGATTGCGCGCTATCATGACTTTCTTCTTTCACAATTTTGCTCGTTTTAAGGAGGATCGAAAACGGTTGACTCTGCCAATAGATGGCAGCAGAATCTGCTAATCCTTCCCATGCATTTTCCCACAAATTTGAAACGAAAGTAGATCTTATACATTTCAACATAGAGGGCTCAAACATTCAGAGAAGAAACGGCTTCGTCGAGACAATTTTTAATTTTGTCTTATTCATTGTTGAAACAGTTTCATTGTTAAAGAATTGCGCACGCCCTGAACTAATTAAGCAAATTAAACTATGAAGAAAATTAAAAAATTGAAGATCAGCTTCGTCACCATAAATGTTATTTTCGCTTCGCAAAGATCGTCATTTTTTCATCATGCTACTGGTTCCAGCGGAGACCATCGTACTTTTCCTTTCAGTTCTTCTTTGTTCCAACAGGAACAGTCCTTTTGTATGTACATTATTTACATTTTCCTACCGATTAATCCAATTTCTGAACATAAGCAAATGCTCTAAGAAATTTCTTCAGACATCCGTTCTCTTCAAGTTTACTCAAGGCATAATCTTATTAGTTCTAATTGCATATTTCTTTCTTGTCTTGCCGTCCAGATTGAGAGTTGTCCTATCGTAAGTGTAGCCATGGTATTCAGCGTCTTTGGAAATTAATTTGAATCACCCGTCTCCGTCGCTCGTTTCTTGAATTTTGCCGTTTGCTTCCTACCGTCGTTTGCAGCAACGTCCGGGACACAAGTATGACATGGATCTCCTGAAATAGCATTGTTTTGAGTTGAAACACGTCCCTTACACTTTTCTTTTCTTATAATCCACGCAGCGTCAATAAGCCACATTTTGCTTGTTGGTGTAGTCAACAATATACTGGTAACAATTGAATATTAACAGTGACTTGCCCTTGCTGGTTTCCGTCACCTCCATCAAAGCTGCATCGAAACAAATTAACTCCATTTCAATTCTCAGAAATGTAATGGACATAAAGTAACGAAAACAATACCATAAGGACAGGACCATAGGCACAAAAATATATTTAAAAAAATATTATTAAATTTAAAATAGTCCATCTATATAAAATAGCAATTTTCCTAAAACGGGGCGCAATTAACGCAATACGCCTCTACTCCTATAGATTCCATGCAAGTGTCACTGTCGAAAATTAAGCGAGTTTGGGACATTGACAC
Organism: Lepisma saccharinum; assembly: GCA_022664845.1. NCBI lineage: Eukaryota > Metazoa > Arthropoda > Insecta > Zygentoma > Lepismatidae > Lepisma > Lepisma saccharinum. Next base: position 4,528 of record JAGDQP010053985.1, read on the forward strand.
CGTGCAAGTGTCACAAACTCAGTCTACGGACACCTTGTACCTAGATAGTCAATAGTCATGATAATTTAAGGGAAAGGTTAATTGTCCTTTAGATTACGTATACACTAAATCAGAATGGCGGAATTTTTCATATTTTTTTTCGATGACAAAGTGATTTCATCGAAAATTATTGAATTTCAATCGAAAAGAGTGATTTTTTAACGAGATACTCCTTTCAAATATATGCTCTCGCAGTTACCCGGCTAGCCTAGGGCATAAAGCGCTGGATAGCTCGCCGGGAAGTAGCAGGTCCAATTCCCACCGAGGTCACTTTTTTTTATTCATAAGGAAGTTACTTTTCATTCTTACTACTTATTTGCTTCTATTTACACTTACAACATTTTATTACGTCGTTTTTATGTTGAAAAGATGAAAAATTCATCTGAATAGAAGGGAATTCATCTAAAAAACGTGACACTTCCATCGAAAAGAGCTACCATAAATCCCATAATTTTTCGAGAGAAAATTTCTCATCTTTTCCCTAATGGTGTCTCTTTTTTCGCTCTTGTAAGACAAAATATTCCCCTCCAATTCAAGAGGAATTCCACTCTTACGATTTAAGGTGTATTTTTCTAAAAGAAGTGACTGAAAGTTTTGATGCACAAGACTTCAGTACTTGAGTCACATGGTGTCGGATTCGAATCTTGGCTGACCAATGGATGTTTGTGGATTTAAAAGGATATTTAATATGAACGGGTCGAAGTCATTAACTACTCAAATAAGCTATAAATAGAATCCTTATGCAACTTTTAGGGTAGCTGAGATTGCAACTATAATAACAGAATTATTTACAAGACTTATTTATCCATTTGTTTAATGTCCGAAACAGATATTCTAAATTACTTTACGCTGTTGTCTATAATAATAGTATTTACACCTTGCTTCCTGCGACATCTGACAATCTAAATTAAAATATTAGTCGAGAACCGGTACTATATTGTAAATCTCTTCACATTTGTAAGATAGTGATAACAAACTCCAGATGTATCGGAGTATTTACCACATTTTTCTATTTTCGCTAGTAGATGGCAGTACTATATATCTTTTAGATGTCACCACAGGGACTTACGATGCCTCTATAATTATACCGAATTTGTGAAAACAAGATTATGGGTAAGTAAATTTGTCCATGCTGCTTTTCTTGCTGCATTCCCCTTTGCTCAAATCTTCGTCCTAAAGGATTAAATACCTTCTAAGTTATACATTCTTCCCTACTACCTTAATTACTTATTATATTTCTTGTAATTTGGATATAAATTAATGCGCTTTCCTCAGAGCAACGAAAACAGAAATTCTGCATGAGAAATGAGTCAAAATAAGTACTAAAATTAATTTTCAAGTCTCGTTAAAGAAAGACAACATATTTCCGCTTATTTATGAGGAAAATAGATTCTAGATTAATGATAGCGTCAGTAGTGTAAAGTATTAAAATGTAGCAGCAAGTAACAAAAGAAAAAACTGATTTCAGAAATACAAAGGGTAGATGTGACAAAATTAATAGTAGTCATTGTATCTTCTATATATAAATATATCAAATATAAGTACATGTTATCTTTTCTTCTTAATTTACTTCACACAATGGTGCAACGTATTAATCGTAAGCCATAGTGGGCTAGCTAAAAATATGTACTGAATTACTTAGAAATTTCAAAGTTGTTTGAACCTACTTATTGGGATTAAAACACGCAACAACAATCATTTCTACTTTGGGTTGAATTGAATTGGATTGAATTTACTTATGACTTTAGGCATCTATGGCTCAGATCAGGAGAGGGTAAGGGAAGAGATGTGGAAAGGAATCAATCGGCAGGGCCTAAGTTGAAGGTACTATCTCCGCATTTGCCTGATCTACTGAGGAAAAATCTCGGTCTGGATGGTCGTTAACTGGTATCGAAACCAGGACCTAGCTAATGCGAGGTTAAGGCTCTACCAACTGCATACAATCGTTTCGTCATCATGGAGTAAATAATATAGACCAAAAGATGAATAATGTACACCAATATAAGAATTACGTTGCTAGTACAGGGTGTGGCATAAAAAACGGCGTTTTTTGAACGCGAAAAAACTGATCCTGCATTTTATTATTAAAAATTTAGTAACACATTCACTGCACCCTTACACGTGCCTTTGTAAAATACGTTCATGTTTTGAAAATGACATTCTGCAGATGATCATCTATTTGACAATTGGACAATCTGTAATGAAAATCGTCCATGGCACGTTCTTTCAACATCTGAGTACCAATGTTTTTGATTTCAGCAAGGATGTTGCTTTTCAGCTCCGCAATGATGTGTGGATGCTTTGCATACATCTTCTGTTTAAAGTACCATCCACTGAAAGTAATCACAAACCTTGAAATCTGACGACCTAAGAGACGCCGAAATGTCACAATTTCTTGGAATAATGCGGTTTACGAAAAGTCAGAACAGGGCTTCCCTTGAAATTTGCGCACAGTGAGATGTGGCACCGTCTTGCTGGAACCAAAGTGTCTCATTTGAAGGGAACTTGTGCAAGTTCAGGTGGGAGGAATGCGTTAATCGTGTTGTCATACCGTTGAGATGTGACCGTGGCTGTTACACGTGCTCATCCTCGAAAAAGGAAGGACGTGTTATTCCACCACACTCAGACTCGCTGACTGTGTAGTCATCGTTGATACGGTCCACGGAGAACAGAAAACCAACATTTGTATTGAAAGCAGAAGCATTCCTATTCAGATGTTGCAGCATACCATGGAAGATTTTCATTACAAATTGTCCGATTGTCAATGTATAAATGTTCGTCACTTGCAGTACGTCATTTCAAGACATCAACATGACTGTGCATATTTTACAAATGGCAATGTGTAAAGGTGTACTGGATGTGTTTACAATTAGTTTTTAAAGAAAAGGCGGCATCCATTTTGCAGCATTGAAAAAAGCCAATTTTTATGCTACACCCTGTATATAAAGTCAGATAAACTTCTCTAAACAAACAGACCCTATTTAATAGTTTCGAGGGTTTCAGTGAATAGAATCAATCTTACAAAAACGCGTTAGAAACAAAGTGTTACCGAGCCATCGTAACTCAGTGGTAGATCGGGAGGTCATGGGTTCAATCTTGACTGATGTTTTTCCTCAGTCACACCAGGCAAATGCCGGGATGGCATCTTCAACATTGGCTCTGGCTGTTACCTTTCCAAATCCTTTTCCCCTCCCCTATCCCGGCCTGAAGGTCATAAATAAAGTTCAACATAAAGTGTTATGTGTTTTGTGATACGAAAAGTGGACCTGGATGAAGTCATGCGTTCGTTTGAGCGTACTATCAATTTAGAGAGCACGAACAAATGCAATGCATTAGTCAGTAGAAAACAAACTAACTAGTGAACTTAATTACGCAATTGATTAATTTGTACTGAGTAGATGTGATGTAGTTAAAGATATTGATGTCACGTTTGATAACGTTTAACAACAATATCATAAATATAACAAACGATGCTTTTAAATACTCATAATAAGGAAGAAACATAATTTAACATTTTTTTTTACCCTAAGGAAAATGGGGGCACTATGTTTAGGTTCGCTCCTCATAAGAATAGCTTCTACTATTTCGAATCTATAACAACTGAATAATTGCCATAATTAGGGAAAATAAAATAAAAAAAAATATTAAGAAACTCGGATGTGCCCTATTTTTGACAGCTACAGGGAAATACATAGTTAAGAGCATTAATATCCAATTGTTAAACATAAATGCAACATTACTAATCTTTTATTTTGTCAGAAAATAATTCAGAATATTTTGAAGTTATTCTACCAGCAATCTCAAAGGCTCTGATGTCTTGATAGCATTTCAAACACATTCAGTTTTATAAAGTAGGTTGGTATCACTGACAACACTGGGGTGTTTAAGAAGGGGGGAACACCAACACTCCTACAACAATATTTATCTGTTGTGTCGAATAATGTTTAGACATATACCAAATTTGGTGCGGATACATAAAAGGGAATGGAAGCAAATTGAAAACGTTTTAAAGTGTGCTTGAGGACAGGAATGGTAACAGTATTTTTCTGTGTCAAATACTGTTTGCTATGTCAAGTTTGGTGCTGCTGCTACTTATAACGTAATGGAAGCAACTTAAATATGCATATTATAGAAAATATGATGGCTACACTGACAACTGGGATGCTTGGCGACCAGTACACCCAAAACATTTTTTCTATTGTTCTGAATAATGTTTATGCCAAATTTGGTGCAGATGCGTCTAACGGAATGGAATTAATTTAAACATGACTCTGAGCTAGTCTTAGCAAGATGTTTCCTTCTACACTTTGTAGTTCCTGAGATTTAATGCTGAACGCGGAGAGACAAACAGACAGAGCGGTATTAGTCTATAAGCTTCCTTGATTAACAACTTCGCTATCAAAGGATCAGAAAATCAATTGTATTTAATGCTGTCATCTGTTGATCATCATCAGCGCAATATTAAATTTGTATTTTAAATAAACTTTAAAAAGATGATAAATTTTGAATTTGATTTTGCTAAAACATTGTCATGTTTTTGTTTTTTTATTGTAATGTCTTTTCTCATTTTGTTTGTAACTGTTTTTTTGTTTTTTTTAGAATTTTAAATGCAGAAATTTTTATTGAGATAGTGTAATTAATTTGCTAATTTTAACAAAGTAGATGAAAAATATCAAACGGTTAGTTTTAGACATTGTCATTATTTTTTTCCCCTACTTTTCAATTTTCCTTCCTTAATATTAAATTAGTGGTTTTTCAAAATTGAAATTTTGATATCGATAAGGTAAGAATCCCGAATATGAGGATAGGTACCTAAATTGAGACCCCTATCTACCTTCTGAAGCAAGAGCTGCAACCTAGCGGAAACAAACTAAAACAGAAGGAAAAAGCCCGCCACAACACTGGAGATCACGTGAGCTCTTTCTGTGGAGAGCTGTTGGTGCAGCGTGCGTAGAAGAGAAATCGTGGACCAAAAACATTTTTCCCGTACACGAATTAGGCGCTAAAAATGGAGAAGGTAATTTGATATTTATTCCATCTTTACTTTATTTCGTAGCAGTGAATCTGTGTATTGTAACATGCAATGAGTTACCAGTTTTCTTCCACTTATAATTGAGATGTTGTTAGTCATTTGTTTATCCTTCGAAGGCCTTATTATGAGACCTTTAAGGGGTTCAGTACGAGAGACCGGTCTCATAATGGAAGCCGTATAATAATATTGGGTCCCATATTAGGAGCTTATTTTATCGAAATTTCTTTATTCAGAAAGTAGTCTCTGTTTAATGCTTGACGTTGATTCTCATTGTTATTTTCCCTATTGTAACAGTTACGTTGAACATTAAAACGTTATTTATATTTACTTTCTGTTTTATGTAACAAAATACGAACAATGTCGGGCGATACTTGTTGGAAGGTCACTTCAAGGTAAAATATAAAATTAAAGAAAATGAGGTTAATTGAAAATTTGGCGTTTTATATTTTTGTGCCATTATAGATTTGGTTTGAAGAGACTGTTGAATGGTAAATTTCTAAAACAACTGTTTCAACATTCCACAAAAAGTCATGGTCTCTTTTTAGGCACCCCTCATAAAAATAGGACAGTAGCAATTTTGTTAACATTTTTTAATATATTCTTTTTATCATTACATTTTCATGTCATCCAATAGTTTCTATCATAAATTAGACACTATACAGAATATATTAAAAGCAGAATTTGTTGATGGGGTCTCATATTCGGGGTTCTTCCCCTATATCGATATTGACAGCTTATGATGTCGATATTAAATATTATCGAGCTTGATATTGATATATTAACTTATCACTTAGCCTTAGCTATGTGTGGCCTCCATACTTTCTCTGTCCCTTTTGACTTCGTATACATTTAATTATTGTTCATTGTACAGTCAGATCTAGAGAAAATGGTTAATGATATTTATTTTTTTAAATTCTTTTCTGTATGTCTTGGGTTTGGTTCGATGATGTCCATGTGTATTGTGTATACATATATTTCTAATTTTGTAACATGTTATAAATTGCCATTTTTATGGATTGGACAGTACCTAATATTGTAGTCAAATAATTTTGTCAATTTTTCTACAGGTTCACAAATCAAAAGCTTCTAATACTTTAGTTTTCGCATCAACATGACAAAAATGTTTTGGGGAACAAATAAAAACTAAGTTACAAGGGTTCAAATCTGGCAAGTAGAGTGGATGTGTTAACACTTCATGGCTAAAAAGAAACAATCCACTATTTGTTTGCACTTGAATGCATAGGCGCGTTGTCGTGGGAAAGCAGGAACAGCCTTTCTTTGACCTTAGGTACTGTTTTCTCCATTGTTGGAAGACCTCACGTTCATATTTGAATTTTTGGGAAAATGTCTCAAACATTTTGATTTTTGTGAACAAGTTAACCTAAAACGATATGTCTTCTCATTTCAAATTCTCGAGCTGAATCCAAAATGGTGGCTATGATCCTGATAACCTAACTTGTTGTAGCCTTTTATCTACTGTCATTTTCCAAAAGTTGGGTCAGATTCCCGCAGTAGTGTCAACATTGCAAATTTAATTCAATTCAATGCAAACATTTTTTATTAGTGTGGGCGAGATTCAGCTGACGCTGTTTTACCACCTAACCCGTGTCAGTACAGTTACATATATAAACTGCATACAGAAAAGAAAAAATACATAAAAACATAAAACAAAACGATTACATAAAAACATAAAGGCTTACACAATGACATACTATCGGAATAAACTGCAGTGCTTCTAGTGCTTGAGGATATTCCGTATTACTATAAAAATATACACCTAACCTACAATTACAATAACATGTACAAGACAACGTTCATATAAGACAAAAAAGGAGAAAAAATACATTAACAATAAAAACGAGAAGTGGTGAGATGTTAGCTAGATTACACTTGATCAGTAGTATTATAACTTTGACTCTGCTGTAGCAACAAATAATTCTTAAGCTTGCGTTTAAACTGCACAATAATACAGGAGTTAACAATATCCATGGAAAGCTCGTTCCAAGCTGTTCTGACTTATCCATTAAGCTACACAAATACAAATTAACATTTCTAAAAAATCATATTCATACATTTCCAAAAGGTTGGGTCTATGGTCGCGCATTACAGGTTTAAACCAAGTGTATATGTAGATATATATTAGGGCCTATACATATATAGATATAGCATATATGTAGCAGTTTCTGTCTATCTGCTTTCTTTGAGGTGCTAGGCTTCGTTACTGACGCACGCAGGGATTCCACTAGGATTTCTAGTTTTGGGGTTGTAAAGCTAAAATAGACGGGGGAAGGAGCAAGGTTTCTATTGATTTTAAACTGGGGGAGTCTGTTCATGAATTTAGGATTAATAGTGTAATTTAAAAAAAAATCGAAACATGTTTTTAAAGAACACAATTTTGAGGTTTGAACTCGACTATTTATTAAAAGTAGTAAACCTAGAGTTTTGAAAAGCGGACAGTTAACAATTAGGGAAAAGGTAGGCTACTGGTTTAGCAAATTTAATTTTCAATCAATGTTTCATTGCAAATAAATTCAACTTCTTAGTATACAACCAAAAATATTATTAAATTCGTATCCTTCATCAACAAAGCAAATATTGTAATGTTTGTGTGAGGCAGTTTCTACATCTTGTGAGCAGTTTTGCAAACAGTAGAGAATTTAATTTAGTTAGTGACCAAAACTTTTGAATGGTCAAATCTAGAAACTGCTAGAACTCTAAAATGGTGGTTTTGTAACTATAAAATAAATTAGTTTAATTTCCATATCAATAATTGAATTTTGTTTTGGTAGTATAAAAAGATTGACTAAAATTAGTTTCAAATTTTCTCTCCTATGAAGTGTCACTTCACCCACTGTTCTACACAGTAGTGAGCTAAAATTAATGAACTTTATATGATTATTTTTTTTAGAAGTTTATTACCCCAGAGGGAAAAGATAACAAATTCTGCAAAGTTTAAGGTGAGTATAAGCATACCTTTTAGCTTATCGAGCCCGATTAGTTATATTATTATTATTAATTAGTTGCTACTCGTTTAAATCAACCAACTATAAGCCTTGAAAGATGTTCCATTTATTCAAATAATTTTTCGATTAATATTAGTCATGAGTTGAAAAACGATTTAAAACTCGACACTTTTAAATATATTTTATCGTGCAGAAAATTTCTTCGAATATAGAAAGTAAAATTAATTGAAAAAAATAAATAAATAAAAGACAACACGAACAAGATACAAAAGAAGTAAAATGTTTTCTCAAATTTTAATATTCATTAGAAAAACTAATGTCAATGTATACCCCTTGGAAACTAAATGTTGCACGGAATATGTGAAATACAATTTCAAGTAAAATAATTATTCTTATTATTTGGTACTTAGAAAAAGAACAAGAAAATAGTATATACCCGTTACATTTAAATACCAGCAAAAATAATAGTAATAAATTAATTAAATATCATATAATTTGTAATATAATTATCAATAAATGGCTGATTGATGGTTTATATACGTATTTTTTTATTTAACAAATGTCAGCGACATCTACTTTCTGTAATATTTTCTTGTAAAAACAATCATAAATTAGGAAACAAAACTTGTTAAATATTATTAAATATTAAATGAACAATTGTAATCATTTTTCCATCCCTCTTTCTCTCTCTCTCTGATAGAGATGAATGGATTAGAAGGTGGAGTCGTGTTATTTGTATCTGTAGAAGGCAGGAAACTCAGGAGTACTATATAAAGCCTGGGGAAGGGAGAGAGTGTTTCAAAGAGAAGCGGGGGAGGGGTACTGAAGGAGAGGAAGAAAAAGTTGCCCAATACGAACGTCATGTTTTGA